>JAVCKZ010083612.1:0-12429 GCA_034780755.1 Lepetodrilus elevatus
AAAATCAATTTCCTTCCTCAATTTTGAATTGTCCGTTGTCTAGGTAGGTGGTACCTTCCGTTGTCTAGGTAGGTGGTACCTTCCGTTGTCTAGGTATAGGTGGTACCTTCCGTTGTCTAGGTAGGTGGTACCTTCCGTGGCGAGATCAGGCCTGATAGACAGCAAGCATGGCCGTCACTATTTCCAGAAATGTGGACTCTCGGAATGCAAATAGTAATCAGAGAACATCACAGGCTTATCTCACAGAAAAATAAAACTCTTGAACTCCATTGTTCCAAGGAAATAAAACCTTCACAGATTTCTCTTAGACAGTGTTAACACATAGCCCGACATAGCGTGTGTTGTCTCTGAGACAGGTACATGACACTCTCTAACAACGGTGAAATAGCTATACATGGCACTTACTAACAACGGTGTGTGATCTTCACAGATCAGTGATAGCATAGAATTCACCGGATGACACCGCGGCACGTATACTGAGGTTTGCGACGCGGTGACCGTGCAGACCGCTTGTTGAACTCTCATTGAATCTAGAGAGAGTTACGGACAAATACTGCTGCTTCTCAATACATACCATTGAGCAAGGGAAATGGGCATGTCGTTTGTTTTTATTGTAGCTATGGTGTAGGAGGGTGGCGAATTACCGATATTGAAATATAGTCCGAAAAGGCATTTATTGTAGCTAGTGTGTAGGAGGGTGCGAATTACCGATATTGAAATATAGTCCGAAAAGGCATTTATTGTAGCTAGTGTGTGGGAGGGTGCGAATTACCGATATTGAAATATAGTCCGAAAAGGCATTTATTTATGCTAGTGTGTGGGAGGGTGCGAATTACCGATATTGAAATATAGTCCGAAAAGGCATTTATTGTAGCTAGTGTGTGGGAGGGTGGCGAATTACCGATATTGATAATTGAAATAGTCCGTAAAGGCGAAATCAGGTTTCCCTACTCTATACCGACAAGCATGGATACAATGTAGGGACATCAGGTAAACCAGCCAGAGTTATTTTCTCATGCAAAAGAAATGTGAAAGACATAATTGGTTGACAACCGACAACACAAGCGCCATACCAGAGCGTACAGGAATCGCCGTGATGAACTCTATGTTAACTACTGTACTTAGTTACTGAGGTTCTCAATACGCTATTGAGAGATGGCAATGGATCGGATGTAATATCATTCAGTGTATAGACTTATACAACTATAACAGTGAATGACATGATTTGATTGACATTGCCTGAATGACATTATTTGAATGACATTACTTTCAGGCGCAAGGAGAAACACGAACCTATATCTACCCTTACACAACAGAGTTGGGTTTAATACACTACCAGACAAGCTTCTTCATTATACCCGGTCTCTGCCTCGGACAAAGTCAACAAGCTTAATATAACTGTCGACTGGCTGCATTTGAATAGAGTTATCTACATGTATTGCTGTTGCCTTTGGGTCAATGGAACACTGTAGGTAATACCAACAATGAATTACAATACAGCTAGTGAACGACGCCACACTGGAGATTCCATTCATTTCACTCACAAGTGTAATTACTTCCGAATGCTGGCCCCGAGATCACGAAACATTTTGAGTACGATTACAAGCTCAAACTCAGATCTTATAAATATTATGGAGATTTGTGAACAAAACTTTGAGTTGAGCATGATATCGTACTTAGAAAGGTTTCGTAATCTCGATGCCTATTGACGAGAACCGGGTTGTTTCTCGCGAGATGTGCTGACTGGGTACTGGCTTATAGGCATTATATGCGTGGGACTCGAGCTGTGGAGATCTTTTATAGAATCTATTAATATGATCGCAACAGTCATTTGAAGAAAAGTATTGCTGAAAAATAAATCAAAGCTGTCTGTCAAGCAGAATTTCTGCATCCTAATTGTACATATAAATATAAACAATCCAAATAAGCATGAACGTATCAGGGCCCGTATTCTCGAAACTGTTATAAGTCCCAAAGAAGTTCGTAAGTACTAATAATTTGCCAAAGTGGCTTTCTGCTTATGTTCATTTTTGAATAGATCGTTTCTCACTAGGATGTTCTTAGCTAAGAAGTTTCGAGAATACGGCCCCTGGACTTTTTCTGGAAACTACTGTACACATATGGCATCATATACTACTGTATACATATGGTATACATATGGCATCATATACTACTGTATACATATGGCATAATATACTACTGTATACATATGGCATCATATACTACTGTATACATATGGCATCATATACTACTGTATACATATGGCATCATATACTACTGTATACATATGGTATACATATGGCATCATATACTACTGTATACATATGGTATACATATGGTATACATATGGTATACATATGGCATCATATACTACTGTATACATATGGCATCATATACTACTGTATATATATGGCATCATATACTACGGTATACATATGGTATACATATGGCATATATCATTATACATACGATATATAAACTGATAAACTCTATGGTTTTCTCTCTACTAGACTCTAGTCGTGTGTGTGTGTGTGTGTGTGTGCACGTGTGCGTGTGTGTGTGTGTGTGTGTGTGTGTGTGTGTGTGCGTGTGTGTGTGTGTGTGTGTGTGTGTGTGTGCATTGTAATTACAGATGTTGGGTATTAGTATGTTTCAGTTACATTTGTTATTAGTTCGGGTTTGTGTGGGTTTAGTCTAGTTCAGTAGTTGGGTATATATTCCGGGTACGCTATAGTATTGACACCACAGTTGCACTATTCATATCATGAGCTATTTAATGAAACTCGCACACGCAAGAAGACGCACCGTCAATAGCGATCTGTCAAACGTCTGGATAGGAAATGCAACGGTGTCTGATATTAGAAAAGTCTCTACTTGACAGTTAATTATATACTATGCACCATGGGGGTACAGCAATATAGAGCAATGTAATTAAAAGCATATCTCGTCTCGGTACTTAAATATTTATAAATTATTTTCCTTATTGAGTGAAACAGCGAGTGTCCACATATGGGCGTCAGATTCGAATATGATTTTAATGAGATTGGAATATACCTGTAACCAAGTTATGTTTTACTTCGTTTCTTCCACGGTGTTGTACTATGACATTAAGAGAGTAGACATGTCTACATCTTTTTATAACCTCTTACAATTCTGGTGCTGTTAATTAATGTTCTATACCATTATGTATATTTATTTATATTTTACTGTATATTGCGTCCTCATGATAACCTCTGTAACCCCCCCCCCAACTTTCCATTCTCCCTACACACCCATATCCCTTAATCTTGTCCATCATATGTGTATTTCTTGTATATGTAGTATTTGTCCTCCTATGTTGTGTATCACTACCGGAGTGTAATAAGCGTTTCAAGTTACATTAATGACCTAGACGTTACCTTTCATTATCATTTCGAAATAAAGAATCAACAACCAATCTGGTTTCTCAATATTATCACTCATGAGGATTAGACAAATGATATTCCGATTGTTCCAGTTATCTGTTCCAACTTGGAATCCGGAATCAATGTCAGGTGTAGATCTACGTTTATATGGAAATTACTGATTTCCGTGGAACAAGTAGGCTGGATCCGGACCCTCTCATATCTAAATAGAGTAAAGTACATCCGGACCCCACCGAGTGCGGTACAAATCAGTATTCAGTTGGGCACAATGATCATATAGTGTAGGTAATAATTAATTCTCTACATAATGTCTGCCTCACAGTGAAGGTATTTCATTATCCACGACGCAGGAGACACCCAATTGAACCAAACACTGGCACGTGTTTCAACTCGCGGACTTAAAATGTCCGGTGTAACAAGAACATTATTCATTTACATAATTCACAACTAAACCAGCTCTTTAACTCCACCGGGGATCTAAAATATCTAATATGTTCGAGTGGTATAGAAAGTGCCTTAACGGGTGTGTTAGCAATACCACAAGGTCTCCCCATGCAAGGAAAGTTGGACATGCTTTCTACGAGGGCAATGCCTGGTGCCAAGTAGGCCTACATGTCACTATATATATATATACACATACATATTTGCATATACTCATCACACCTGTAATCAACTGTAATATATGGTACAATATAATTATAATGTCTATAGTGATTATAAATACTCACGTTCTTTGTCGAATGAACATTAAATATTGATTATGATCCAAATTAAAAATATCAGCCATCGTGTTATTGTAACTTTACTTCAGGATAAGCTAAGCATTCTAACAGAATACAAAACGTATCCTATTTTTTCCTTGCTATGCATGAAACTATTGGAGTCGTTTTTACTTGTATAGCTATACCGTGACAACGTTTCTTTATTCACAGAATAAACATTCTTATTTTGATCCTGGTGTTCGTCGTTTGAATGTAGCGTTTAATTGTTAACCCACAGGGCGGGGGGGCTAGACGGAAGGTATCAGATGTCCGCTACCATACCAACACACCAGTGTATGACCTCGGGGTGCTGCCTGTTATTTGGTTGCGGGGCGGCGGTTCTAAGTCATCATGCATACAGTACACCCATCCACACATCACACACCCACCAATCCATCCACCCATCCACCATGCATGCAGCACCCCCATCCACCCATATAGCCACCCATCCACCCATATAGCCACCCATCCACCCATATAGCCACCCATCCACCCATATAGCCACCCATCCACCCACTCATCATGCATACAGCACACCCATCCACCCATCTATCCACCCATCCACCCCTGGCAATGCTCCATGTGTTGTGGTAAGTGAAAGTGCTGGTACAGTAATGGTCAAAACTAATGGAGATATGATCCACCGTTAGCATTACGACTATCCATAGATACTAGTATATGATACACCGTTAGCATTACGACTATCCATAGATACTAGTATATGATCCACCGTTAACATTACGACTATCCATATATACTAATATATGATCCACCGTTAACATTACGACTATCCATAGATACTAGTATATGATCCACCGTTAGCATTACGACTATCCATATATACTAGTATGTGATCCACCGTTAGCACTACGACTATCCATAGATACTAGTATGTGATCCGCCGTTAGCATTACGACTATCCATAGATACTAGTATGTGATCCACCGTTAGCATTACGACTATCCATAGATACTAGTATATGATCCACCGTTAGTATTAGGACTATCCATAGATGCTAGTATATATGATCCACCGTTGGCATTACGACTATCCATAGATACTAGTAGTACTGGAATTGGTGCCTACAATTCAACTGACTAGGCAGTGTACGAATATTCGGTGTACATGTAGGCCTATATATTCAGGGAAGTGGCTTGAGAGACAATTTGTCTTAGAACCGATCGGTAGAAAGCGGAATGCTAGAACATTTATAGACTGGATATATGTGGGTACACTCGTCTTGACAGTGGTAGACAGCGGAATGCTAGCACATTTGTAGACTATATAGATGTGGGTACACTCGTGTTAGAAATTACAGACTGGTAGAAAGCGGAATGCTAGAACATTTGTAAGACTGGATAGATGTGGGTATACTCGTCTTAGAAATGACAGACTGGTAAAAGCGGAATGCTAGAACATTTGTAGACTGGATAGATGTGGGTACACTCGTCTTATAAATGACAGACTGGTAGAAAGCGGAATGCTAGAACATGTGTAGACTGGATAGATGTGGGTACACTCGTCTTATAAATGACAGACTGGTAGAAAGCGGAATGCTAGAACATTTGTAAGACTGGATAGATGTGGGTACACTCGTCTAAGAAATGACAGACTGGTAGAAAGCGGAATGCTAGAACATTTGTAGACTGGATAGATGTGGGTATACTCGTCTTAGAAATGACAGACTGGTAAAATCGGAATGCTAGAACATTTGTAGACTGGATAGATGTGGGTACACTCGTCTACGAAATGACAGACTGGTATAGAAAGCGGAATGCTAGAACATTGGTAGACTAGTTGGCTGTATACATAGGCTAGTACTGGTGCGTACACAGAGACAGGCGAGCTGCGCCTACACCGAGGCAGGTGTAGGGTTTCATGACAACTTGACGCCATTCAAGGATTTCTCTCTCTAATGATCGTATCGATAATGGTCGCACCAGCGCCACTTTGCCACCATAGCGACTGTTCTTTGTTGCTCTATACAAGGCATAGTATATCAACATTGGCCCTTAATCTGGTTTATGCCCTGCATGTATAATGTTTAGCATGTTTACTACATATATGCTATTTTGAGGAACAGCCACTCTCGTATAAATACAATTTATGAATAGCCTAATATACAAGTCATTACATTCCTTTGAATATTAGTCAATGTATGTGCCTCTCCCCTCAACACTACTACATTATTAATATTAGACAAATAATAATATAATAATATTGGAAGTAAATGAAAGTATAAATAGATAGGTTAATACCGGATAAGAAAATGTCATTATAATAATTATATAGTGCCTGTAACACACACGAAGCATGTCGTAATTACATTGCCGTATCAGAAATATGTCATCAAGAACGGCGACAACAATATTGACTGTTATTAGACATTTGTTAGAGATACTTATATTTAATATTAAAATATGATGTAATTGCTAAGTAAAATTTCCATGTAATTGATTAATATCAAGTTTGCCATTGTCCATTATAATTTTATTAGAAAATAAAAGTGTTCTACTCATCTTGCAAACATAGCTAGGTTGTCTTAAAGGCATAATCACAGACGAATTTCGATCGGAGATTAAGTACGCTCGATGTATCCACCCAACAGTTGTTATTTACGATGGACTTAGTACCAGTATTCGATAGTTATCAAAATAGTAATATTTTGTATGAATTAAGGGAACGTTCCGCTATTTATCTTGTCTCTGATGCATCAACTGATCTATGAAGCAAGCAAACGTTGCCGTAACGCATTATATTTTAGTCGTACCACTGAGTTATGTCCCCTTGCATTGATATAATGAAGAAAGTACAAATACGACACATATTCAGGTTGTCTATAGGGGGTTGCAGTGGAGATGTGTCAACCACACAGCGGTGGAAAGCTTTTTGGAAGTACAAACATGAGTGTATGTATGTCAACTGAATTTATTTTGCAGTTATAACTAAGAACTAGTCTAAAACAACCATACATATCTGTGATATTATGCCTTTAATGTCTATCTAGATTACCCCTCTAACAATTTCTATTGCCGATATTATAATGTGTAAATAAAAAATTGTGACATATCTTACAGCTGAGTGGTATCGGCACTGTTTTATAAAGCTCTTGTAGCCACTATGTATACGACACCTTTACCCTCTCGTAATTGTGTCTCGATCATAAAACATACGAGACCATTATATATTACCGGATGGGTATATGGTCTCGTATAGCTACAGTTACGTAGCTCTATTTTGTGCCCTATTACTATTGTGTACAGTATATGGTGCCAATCAAATGTAACTAATGCCAATGGTGATATGGCACAACATAGAGCTACGTAATACTAGGCCTCGTAGTAAATTAGATTTATATGAAAGCTGATCGATCACCTACTTGTTGTTCTTTCTACAGGTATTAAATTGATACTGATTCTTGTATACCCACACATATATGTTAAATATACACGACACATATGTTAAGTCGAAATGACACTGATGTTAAAGGCATACTGGCACAGATGGTTGACCTATATAATGGTTCGATTTGAGACCACTTACGCTTGATTTATCCATCCAAAAGTTATTTAGGCCTACTGATGTATTTATTCCCCATCACTCGATAGTTATCAAAAGAAAATCACATTTTATATGAATAAAGGGAACGTTTCTCTAATTATCTTGTCCTGAATCTTCTCTGTTAAATAAGTGGAGAAGGGTCTATCGGCCTCTCTTCAGACCGTATCTCCGCTAATACTGATCACGTGACCATGTTATAGCCAATCGACAGTCGCCCACCAGCGCATAATATAGACGTTCCCCTGGGACTGGGTGGCTGGTAGACCATTCTCGCCGTAGCGGTGATGGAACCCCCCTTGTCGTACATTCATGGCACTCTTGTTGGTAATATAAAATCGATGATACGGACACTAATTGAATACATACTTTGCATCTATAACTCGTATTTGGTCCATTGCGGCCATTTAAATATTTGAGACTATGCCTTTATGTAGGCATGACACATATGTTAATATAAGTAGGCATGACAGATGCTAAGTAGGCAGACGTTGGTGAATATAGCTGAATCCATGATATAATAAATATTATGTTTAATTGGACTATTTAATGGCAAAAGTGTGTAAATGGTTCCAATCGTGTGCTAACCAATATAGGCATCTCTCAATAGATCTTTGATATTAACACATGTTTTCACTAGATTTACTTTAAAGGAAATATTTTAACTTTCTCCTCTTTTTTCCCCACAGAATGCGATATTCCATTGAAAACCAACCGACGTTCTTAGTCGACTGTTTCCGGTTGGAACAAAAGTTTTCCGAATACGGAGTTCAAATCTGTTGTCAACAAAGTTTGATGTGGTCATATACCAACCTGTTGTTGATGTTGATGCTGGGGAGCTTGACGTCGTCATTGTGGTAGGCCGACTTGTGTTTGAACTTTACGTGCCGTGTCATCGCGTGTATCCGCGGGCTGACGTCACATGTGGCGGTTACAATGACACCGACGGCTGCGACGTTTTCACTGCAATCTACATCCAAACATTCACCACGTGTCTGTCCGTAGTCAATCTATATAGAGGATCCGGTGAGATGTCAGTCCGTAGTCAATCTATATAGGGGATCCGGTGAGATGTCCGTCCGTAGTCAATCTATATAGAGGATCCGGTGAGATGTCCGTCCGTAGTCAATCTATATAGAGGATCCGGTGAGATGTCCGTCAGTAGTCAATCTATATAGAGGATCCGGTGAGATGTCCGTCCGTGGCCAGTGGTCATACAGTACACGTGAATATAGTGTTAGAAACAGATGCCAAGGGTCACAGCACAAGTGAAGACATAACTAACTCCTGAGTAACACACGCGAAGATGTGACGTTCATATTTAGGCATCCCATGACATCACATCGACGCCTTCACGCTGTATTGGTTCTGTGTTTGAGAGACACCTTAATACATGTGACACTATGTTACATCTGTATAGACTAGATCCTACATGCTGTCACAATATCAGGTCTATTCTCCACCTGTCGTTTCGTCTTGCTTTAATGATATGATATGTAATTATATCCCTGCAACGTAACACCGTACCTGTCCATTTACACACAACACAGTCTCAGTGCCAGCTCGCAGTCTCCCGTGCAGGAATGTGTACAGGTGAAGTCTACTGTATAGTCTACACAAGTGAAGTCTACTGTATAATATGCAAATGTCTGTTGTATAGTCAGGTGAAATCCGCTGTATAAATAACGTGTACAGAGAAACATGACTCTAACCAAAGAATGGTGACCCGCTGAGTTCCAGGATGTCATACATAGTCTATAGTTCTACTGGCCGCAGTGAGGCTAGAGCAAACAATGTCATATCCACTGTCCAGCACGGCAGTGGACGCACGATGGTATAGAAAGACCACTGTGGCTAATGAGACATTTTGTCCAGTTCAGTTTGAGCAGTGGGTGTAAACATGGTTACAGCGCAGTTGTGTTCTTTGACAGAAACGACATAAAGGACTGCGTAAAACCTCTCTTAAATGTTCTTAAGGTATATGAGCACGTCACAGTTCATGCCATGAGCCTGGACATGCATCATGGTAGCCGTGTTCTGGTAGCTGTGTCTGGTAGCTGTGTTCTGGTAGCCGTGTCTGGTAGCCGTGTCTGGTCGCTGTTTTCTGGTAGTTGTGTTCTGGTAGTTGTGTTCCGGTAGCCGTGATTTCCGTGGTCTGGTAGCCGTGTATATAGAGTAGCCTTCTGTAGTAGCCGTGGTCTGGAAGCTGTGTCGTACTTGTGGACTATCCTTATAAATGGTCCACGTTCACTCATATGCAAGTCTCACGGACAAGGATGACATTCATGCCAGATACGTCTGTATTCCTTCAGATCAGTAACGTATCCTTGACACCGATCTGCTTACAGACGGATTTGCTTGCCATTGTCACACTAATATACATACAGACACTGACTCCTTTCAGTCTTGTTCAGCTGCGTGAACCTATTCTTAACTTTACTTTTCATTTCCAGAATTTCATTTCGTGCTTGGCATATTGGACTTGCATGTTGTAATGAGCTCGAGCTATTGTCCTATCTGTTGCCGTGGTCTGTGCTGTCTCTCTTATACCCACACGTCCTCCCCGGGCCGCTGTCTCCGAGTCTACTTCTCGCCCTGTGCCGTGTGCGTCCAGACATTGCTCGCCCTGTGCCGTGTGCGTCCAGACATTGCTCTCACTGATCCCAGGATTGTTCCCATAGCTCCTGATCCTTAGAACGACAGAAAGCAATAGCATGGAATTCCTTTCACTACGTAGTAATCATTGTCTTAGATCTTCCGCGCAGGAAGTTTGCGCCGTGGCGGAGAAAACACGGCACATCAAGCTGATTGTGTTTCAGTAATTATGAAAGGTGATCGTGGACTGTTCAGATCACACCGTGTTGGTGTCCTGCCTTGGGTTCGATCTATCGTCCCCCGCAAGACCAGATCAATCAATGGTCTGCACGGGTAAAAGCCTGTAAGTGGCAGAGGGGGGGGGGGGGGGATACCACGGATAATCTGATAATCTGATAATCTGAATACAGATACGTAGAAGCGAATTCTGACATGGATATTGTGTTGCTTTGTATATGTGAAACAGGACCACTGCCGATCCTGGGATTCGAACCCGAGTTGCTGGATTGCGAGTCCAACGCTCTACCGACTGAGCCAAAGGGCTAACCCATGTTTCTTGCTTTGTCTCTTTTTATCAGTGATGAAGTAGTAGCCTACATACTAAATATCAAGAAAGTAGTTCTCCCACTACCAGTTACACGAATGTCGACACAAAGGTTCGAACACATCCGGAGTCCAATACTTATTCAAGGGTTACATAAAATAAATGTTATCTCATAAATAACGCTACACCAAGAATGCATATAATATATAATTACCATATCAGGAGCATACTGCTCAACATTCCCTCGTACCTTTCGCTGTTCTAGATACCTACTGCAGTATAGTTCTAAGATCGTGCGCCCTTCGTCCACTTTCCCTCTGCGGTATCGTGTCAGTGACCAATGTCCAACAGCTGATGAGCACACTGACCAATGTTCAATCAGGTGTACAGGCAGAATACTGACCAATATACGCTCACTCCTCTCGGAGTCTCCCCCCGGTAATATGATCCCAGTTATAAAATGATAAGTTCAAACATTCAGCTGGCCAATACGTGTTTAATGACTTAAATACAAACTGTATACGTTCGGTAATAATATCGCCAATAAGCGGCAATTCTGCACGAATATAGATAACAGCAACCGACAGTATTCAATGGCATACACAACATAGCCTCATCGTGGAATTAATTAAAAACATTTCACACACTGATTATACAATATGGCAAATATACATGGTTTTTTTAAAAAGTTATACGCCTGTTTCACGACGGTGTCCTAACTATTTAGGAGCTCCTAACCCGAGTTATCACCTCCTAAAGTGTTTCACGACAACGTCACAAGTCATATCACTTCTTAAATTGGCATCTAACTTAGGATGTGTCCTAACTTTACGAGCTCCTAACTTTAGGTGGCCGTCGTGAAACATATGTTATAGTTAAGCTATATGATTTGTATCAATGGACATTCGATCCCCACTAAAAAGACGTCTATATAAGATAAATTAATTAACTGATCAAAACATGATATTTATGTATGAAAGAGGCAAGATATTACTTGTATAGGAAACAATGGTCGCTAACAAGTGTATTACACATTCTGAAAGAACAATAATTTCCCGACAAGCGGGGACTTTTTAAAGAGTGTTGATTGACTTAGAACTACAATTATGTCATATCCAAAGACATGTACCCCCTCTAAAATACTACTACGTGGCGAACGCCAGTCGATGTGACATCAAACTAGATAGGCCTACATTATTGGCAATGGGAAGTTGCATGCTCCTTTTTCCTTTTTCGACAAAAAAATGAATATCGAAAAAGGAAAAAGGAAAAAGGAGCCAACTTTCCATCGCCTACATTATTGAAAATCCATACCAAAAGCAGATGCACATATACAATGCAATTAAGAAACAAATTGATATAGCGACCTACTTAGTACTTAGTATATCTATACATGTATGTAGTAAACAGCCTGAGCGTAATAACGTTCTGCTCGGTTCTATTATGATAATCTACGGGTATAAATCTACCCATTCAGAATGTAGGCCTATTATGTGAAGAAGAAGGTCCGAAAACTGTAGATTATTTTGGCACGTGATGCGCGATCGAGGCCGTTAGGCCGAGATCG
>JAVCKZ010083634.1:0-12423 GCA_034780755.1 Lepetodrilus elevatus
TGAACATTTTTTTTGCTAATAACGTTCTAAAAAATGCTAAACTAGCCATTAGAAGAAACATGTCCTGGCACTGGAGAAATCCTTTAAAAGACTTACTATTGCAATAGTATCGCACAACTATTACAAATTCAATACTATTGCGATAATGTTTTCGGCTACTGTATCACAATAATAACTCCAATAGTAGAATTGGCCTCAATAGTCACCCCTATTGACTACGATATATACATACTAACACTTCAATAACAGTAATACTAGTCAATGTTCCGTCTGGAATCGCCTTTTATGCCACGCTGGTATTGCACATGTACTTGTCATTAATGTGAATGTCGCTGAATGACAATCGGATCACATGTGACTCGTCTATGTATGTTCTGTCACCAGTGCCAATATTGATCACTGATTATGAGGTATGTGCCAGATTTGGAGACTAATGGATTTCTATTTAGGTCGTGCCATGATATTTTTGTCACCCTGTCGCTGTGGTTGCTGACGTGACAGGTCATGCAGATCTATATATAGATCCAGACACTGTTGTTTCTTTTGATCGCAAGGAATCTTGTAACCATGGTAACCATACAAACATTTAATTAATTATACCCAGTGTATGTGTTCGTAAACGCGGGTATTGAACGGTTCACGGATAGCCCTTTGTTATGAGATAATGACTTTGGAATTTGCATGACGAGGGGTTATTAAAGCTTGGGATAAATGTTTTCAAAGGAATAACAAATGACACGGTCGAGTTGAACAGGCATTTTTTTGTGTTGCTTTTGACACAGGGGATTTTACTGGAACCTGTCAAATCTGGGGTATTGATTGATAATAATAATTCCTCCTGCCCTAAACTGACAAGTCATGCTAATTTGATATAAGTGAAAGAATCTTGAAAGCGATCTGTAACAAATACCAAAAAAAAATACAAACAAAATAAGATAATATTATTATATAAATAAATAATTTGATGACAATTGAGGACATTTTATAAATAGGCTAATTGTCATATTGTCTCCCCCTAAAGTTATTTATCCCTCTCTGTGCTAGAGGCAAAAGGAGATGCCCTAAAGAGAAGAGGCTGTGCCTAATCCAGCAGGGAGAGGGTTAAATAAGTAATTGAAAATGATTCAGTAATGCATCCATATAATACTCTTGACAACATAACTTTTCATTATAAGACCTCCTTCAAAACTGTGCTTAACGGCTTAAGAGACAAGTTCACTCTCCAAAAGGATTAATACTCTTCCAACAAGTGCTGTGAGTCTGTGAGCATGTACTTGTGCTATGAAGGTACTTGTGCTGTGTCATACAAGCCTGGTTTAACCCTCTGCCTGCTGAATTAGGCACATGCCCTGATTTTCTGGGCATCTCTGGTAGCCTTCAGCATGGAGAGGGTTAAACAAGCTTTATACTCCTACCCTCATACATACATTCATGTATACAAATATATTAATAATATGCTAAATATTTATTAGGATATTTTTGTGAGTAATCTGATCGTATGTCTGGTGACAATGGTAACAATGGACTGCAACCTGATCGTAAGCGTGGGCATTTGTGATTATCGTATCCACTTTACCATGGGTCCAATTATAGGGGTAACAAGGTGAATGAGGGTGAATGAGGATGGTGGGGGGTGGGGTAAGGGTTGTTGCTATGTTGGTACACACATACAGCAGCTCTATCCCTTCTTGTTGACATGCTAAAACAATATTTTGTTTAGTTACTGAATTATATTGCATGTTCTATATATATAGTAATTTCCCCAAATTAAGAAATTTAGGAAGAAAATTGAACAACACATGTAACTGATGTTTTATATGTATTTATTTCTAGACCTGTAGTTCCAATCAATTTTGTTGAAGAACCATACAACATTTCATACAATACATAATATAGACTAATATACTGTAACAGGAATCGAAAATTAACACTAGCCCGGGCCATTTCTCCTAATGCTAAAGGTATCCTAAGGACAAGTAGAAATTCATAACATTTGTTATTTGTATCACTATTCGGGCTACCGTAGTAAGTTTTAAAGTCAGTTTCTATTGCTGTTAGTGTTATAAGTTGTATTAATGTACAAAGTTCAGTACCAGTAGTATAGTATAGTACCAGACAGTTATTTGTAATTTGTGGTGTACCGTAGTACAATTATTTCTTTATATATATTTCGACTTCAATCAAGTTTCTAAGTCAGTGTGTATTAATGATTGTATTTCCATTGTTTAAGTGTTTATGATAAAATGAGTGTTTACTAGTGTTTACGATATGTTTAAACTGGTTGTCGCTATGCTATCCGACCCACACTGCCAGAATCAAGATCGTCTGTCGATAACGCGCCACCCTCTGCTACAAGTCATCAGGGCTATCACCAAGACCGAGAAGCGTTTCCAAAGTCTGGCAAGACCCTTGTTTGTGTTTGCTATGGCAACCAGCGTAGACTGCCGTCTGGGCGTCGTCACAGTGGCATGTTGATAACTGTGTCGTCATGTCGAACAGCTTCTTTTTGCTTGCGTGTATAAATACACACATCATGTATGACAATTTAATCAATAGATAACACGCAATGGCCAAAGATTCTAGGATTATATTGCTGCGAGGAGTATTTTGTCAAACTGAAATTCGTGATTAAATTTAATTCACACGGATTAAATTGAAATCACACAATTGTATTTATTGAGTTTTAGTGAAATTACTACTATTACTAGTAGAAGTTCATGGTACGGATGTATAGATTTTTTATATTGATTATGAAGATAACTATAAAGCTAATGTCAACTTTGAAGTTATTGTAGGCATTTTGATAGTGGTCCTCCAAATTATTGAAACTATTTTTCACATATGGGTGAAAGATTCCTGTTATACAATGACTATGATGTAAAACAATAATTCACTCACCCACCTTCAAATTATAAGATTTACTACGACTCCATGCAATGAATGCAAACATGTTGAATCTATAATAATAAAGGAGAAAACAGTATTATCTAAAACTTGTGTTAGTCCTTTTTCTTTCTGTTGCTCTCGCCCAACTACGGTAATCACATTAATTTAATATGGGTAAATGAATTTTAAAATTAAATTAAAATGTTTTTTTTTCTTGTTTTTTTTCAATTTCTTATTTTAATTTATTTCCCCCCATACTGAAGGCAACCAGATATGCACTAATGCGCAGTGATTTTTGCCTAATCCAGCAGGGAGAGAGTTAAGAATGGGGATAGGGGATGTACAAGAGGTTATCATTTGTAGGCCAAATAATAATAATAGTCCTAACAAACCAGTTTTTGTTATCATGGTTGTAATCAGCTGGTAATACGTACACAGTCCACCTAACCGCGAGGGGACAGTGTTTGTTAGCATGACATTTTAAACATCGGAGCTACCGGTATTCATTATGGAATGCGAACAAATTTCATGAACAGTCACATGCTTCTTTGTCTCTCTGTACCTCCATTGTGAAGTTTGTACTACACAATTTTCAAACTTTGAAATTATTGAATTACATGGTATGATGTACAGTGCTCCCTCGATATAACGCCCTTCGATGCACCGCAGATTCGGATACAATGCGGTGTCCAACGTGGACCCCATTAAAAAAAAAAAATCTCTTATTTTTCTCCCAATTTTTTTTTGTTTTTTTTTTGTTTCTCCAATTATATTCATTGATATAACGTGGGTATTATAACGCGGGTGGCGTGTCATGGACCCCAACTTCAGCGTTATATCAAGGGAGCACTACTGTAGTAAGTGAATCAGGTGATCACACATGTCGGAGGCTGGGAAGCACTTATGGCTATTATAACTTTTTAAGGCCATAGTTATTTACTCCCATTGTTTAAGGATTTTTCTGTGATAATTTTAGCTTGGGCGGTCCAAAATAAAATTTTAATAAAATAAACATAATTTTATATTTTGGCCAGTCGGTCTGGTCCAATATACAATTAATAATAATTGGAAATTATGAATTGGTCAGTTGACGGAAAATAAATATAAATATAATTGGTAGGTAAGCCTTGCAAATTGAAACTCGTACAGTATTTAAAAAAATAATTTGGGCATGATTCCCGCAGCGAAATTTAACTCCATGTTCACTCACTCATTTTTTTTGCAGGTAAATGAATATCCCGACTTCTTGACTGGAGCCGAGCGTGAAAACAGCCAGCACATAACGATAACCTACATCACCTCCGAAAATGGCAAACGAGCCAGACGACCCTCCAAGAAAAGCGGATGTCTCTCGGAATTCAGCTCGGACAGGTCCAACGCCTCGACACCGATGGGCTATGCGGATTCCGTAGAGAGTTCTGAGGACCCCGGCTACTCCAGCCCCCAGGTATCGCGGCCTAGCAGCCGTGGTTCGGCAGCCTCTAGCCGTAACAACGGCGTCGGAACCACCAGCAGCAAGAAGAAGAAGAAGGTGAACCTGAACCTGAACGACAGTCTGGACCGCGATAGCATCCTGAGATCTCTCAAGGAGGAGATGGAGGAGGAGCTAGACACCGACCGGCTGTCCACGGTCCATTCCGTGCCGTCCTCCTCCAAGGGACCGCGGACCCGCAGCAAGAGTCCGCACGTCCCCGCCTCGGGGACGAAACGACCTCTTCCGGTCCCTGTTGCCGAGACTGCCGTGAGCACCAAGGAACCCAAGTTCCCTCAGATACACATAGACTCTTCCGACGGGGAGTCCAGTCCCAGGTCTTCCATACTGTGTAGCTGTGTGTCTCTCAAGTGCGTGGCGGGCGGCTCCAAAGTGGCTCCTGTGATGGACACGAGGGACGGTGATGCTGTGGTGGTGGGACGTGAGAGTCGAAAGGGCAGCGGGCCGCCCGAGAAGCAACTGGTGCCAGAGATTGAGGTGGAGCATGATCCTGTGATACGCAGGTCACCCTCGCCGTCTTACCAACAAAATCTCAGCCGACTGTCCATCAGCTCCAGGGGATCGAGAACAGGAACGCCAGATCTGGGTCGGCACAAAATGTAAGTCATGGTCTGATTAACCCTCTCCATGCTCAGGGAGGGGCTCACCCAGCGAGTATCTTTTTAGTGAAATCGCTTTTCTTATTTGACTTACTAGCCTGTTGGCTTGTTCAAAGTTGTAAATTTTTGCACCAACTTCTAACCCTGCAATAGTTAAAAAGAATAAATAAGAATGAATGAATAAATTAATTAAAAAAAGAATATATAATAAATAAGTACAAATCCCAATCCAACACTACAAATCTGAGTTATCTCCCTTGTCAGTTCCAGTAGCTTAGTACATCAGATTATCTCCCTTGTCAGTTCCAGCAGCCTGGCCTCGACCTCTGACCTGGGTGACTCTATGTCTGGGTTGAACATGGTGGGTCTGCTGGAGAAGAAACGAGGCGTGGTCCACATCTACCTGCTCAACCTGACCTCGCCCATGTTGATGCTCATCCGAAGTGCCTGGAACAACTATCTCATTGTACGTGTCTGTGTCTGTCACGGTGTCGATGTGTTCTGTGTGTTACTATGGGTCACAGGGATCGCAATCAACACTCGCCCGCTTGCCCCGGGCCATTTCCTCCCAATGCTATTAACCCTCTCCCTGCTGAAGGTGACTTAAGTTGCCTGATCACATGCAGAAATAGAACACTTTGATTTTATTCAGCAGGGAGAAGGCTAAAAGAAAGTTGTTGATTATTAAAGGTAACTGACAAATGAAATGGCTTTAATTGTTGTATACAATTTCTGCTTGTGTCATGTTTACGTACTGTGTCAATTACATGGTGATATATGATTACGTCTTCTCATCCACGTAAAGCGATCTATGTATCTGCAGTGTCATTGTCTGTATGTAAAACACATCTGCAATCCAGTTAATGTGTAGTCCTGTTTGTTCAATATTTACTTTGGAATAAAGAATGCAGTCCCAAAGTTCTGAGTTTGAATCCTCCAGGGTGCAGAGGTATCGTATCTGAAGAGGAAACTAGTTCACAAGAAGGAATGAATGTGGGTGCAATGTCTTTATATATGCTGTAAAATGTTCAGTTATATTCATCAACGTTAAACTCCATATTCACTCACTCACTCATCAATGGCTACACCGTACCACAGACGTTGTGGATTACCCTTACTATATAAACACATCATTATGAGATCATTGTGGGTTGTCCTTCCGACATACACATCACTATGACTATGAGTACGAGATCATTGAAATATCGGAGAAAATATTTTAAAGCTTACTGCTAATTTATTCCTTACCAAATGATATGCAACCACAAATAAGTAGTTAAATTTTTTTGGTAACATTTACAAGGCTTACTTTTAAAGTTATATATGTTTTAAAGCACTCTATCGCAGGACAAATTGGCCAGTTAACTAACTTTCTGATTGGTCTTTGATATTGACTATCGAGACATGAAGTAATTCTGTGTGTATAGGTGACCTTAGCCACTGAAGGTTGACTGTTCCATAGCCGCTAGATTGTGTTTCACCCTACTACTCCACAGAAGTAAAGCTTTCCAAGTCCCAAGTGAGATTGTGCCATGATTTAGCACACATGGAGCAACATGCAATAGTAGCTCTCTACTTCTTTAACTGTCCTAGCTCCTGGTCAAGTCCAGTATTATCATCATAGCAGATTGTTGAGAACGCTTTTGTTGCAATGCACCTAGTTCTAGATGTTTCATTGGAACTGCGTTTTACACCAGGAGGCAATGGATATTTAATATAGTTTCTGGTAAGTTTACACTTTATTCTGTTTGTGACTCTCTGCCTCTGAGCTCACTGTCTGTCTGTTTCTCCTCCTGTCTCTCTTTCTCTCTCTATCTCTTTCTCAAACACACACACACACACACACACACACACACACACACACACACACACACACACACACACGCACATGCACATGCACACTCACACTCACACTCACACTCACACTCACACTCACACACTCACACTCACACTCACACTCACACTCACACACTCACACTCACACTCACACTCACTCACACTCACACTCACACTCACACTCACACACTCACACTCACACACATGTCTGGTGATGATCTACTATAAGACTTTAATGTAGGAATTATTGCTTTTATTGAAATGATAGTATTTATTTTAAATACCATTTTATTAAATGTTCAAAACTATTTTTTTATGAAGAAAGCCATATCAATTAGTTTAACTTTAACTCTAGGAAGTTCATTCTTTTAGTATAATGATAAAATATTGATGGCTGCAATATCCCATTTATTTAATCATTAATATACCATTTTGGTAATGACTAACTGCAATAACAACATTTTGTCTATATTTCTAAAGCTATAAAAATTAACATTTAATACTTTTATGGTAGTAATGCATCATTTATATGTTATAATAATAACGATAAATTGATTGTAAAATGAGTTTATTTTTATTTCATTTAGATATTTTAGTTAAAATTCAAATGAAATTGATACAATGAATGAGGAGCAAATTATATATCTACAAATATATATTACTACAATATTAATCAAGCATGTTTGTCATCTAAAGTCAACATTTTTCCATGTAAATAAAGTGTGTCGAAATATGGTAGATGGTATAAATGTCACGTATGACACACTTGGCCTTTGTCAAATTGCAGAATGAAAATTGTTTGGACGTAGGAATTGGTGTAATCTTTAAATTACACAGATTTTTGTCCATAATAACATTCATCATTATACCGTAATAAAATTGTTTGTGGTGCAATTTTGCTGTCAACTATATGACTGATTTATCAGCAGTTTGCATGGCCTAATGTCGTCCAAATGAGTTTGACACACAGAATGATGGTAACGTTTCTGTAGTGCTTTTCGTGCCACATAGATATCCACAATAATATACAGAGGTATCTACTATTAATAGTATACAGAGATATCTACTATTAATAGTATACAGAGATATCTACTATATGTGTACTACCAGTATTTCAGCTATACTATTGTGAAAGACTGTTAGAAGTATATCGATTATGCATCATTAAAATGAGAAATGTCTATTTTAATGTTTCCTGATAAAAAAAACTTGTTTTGTATATAAATATTCACTGTATATACACGGTATATTCACAGTGTAGCAAATTATTTTTATACGAAATACAGCTGGATATTTTATTGCATGTTAGTCTACTTATTATTTGTTGTATTCCTGTCTCTGTGACATCTCAAATCAAAACCTATTACCATTATATAGTTGATTAGTATTTTTTTTAATGCAGCATAGTACTGCTTTTGTCATTCCATAATATTGTATTACCGTTACTTGTTTTTCATTCTAATGACAATATTGAATCTTAATGGACTTTTACTTGAACAAAGTTTTGTGTAATATATATATTATTGTATTTTTTCTAGTTCTTTGTTTGAATATATTGCTTCAATTTAATTAGAAGGACAGCACTTAATTGATAGTTGAAGCCATACCTATCTACAATGAAGAAGAACGTTAATAAACGTCCACCTTTTTCACAGACAATGCTCTCAGCTTTATTACAAATTGAGACCTTTGCAATGAATTGAAAAGTGGAATTGGATCATTCTATGGTACCTAGGGTGGCTAGCTGATCAGTTCTTCCTCACCACCTTCTATATAGCCAGTCAGGTGTCTGTAAATGTACTCTTTGGAGCCGAACATAGTGAAATTTCAGAAACCTATTTGTGCAAAATGTCCAAAATTTAATTTGGGTTTCATTAACTTGTGTGTTATTGTGTTTTTCTCCACACTTTTTAGTTAATAAAAGTCAGTAGTTTAGTATTATAATAGTTTGCTTTTCCCAACGTGTTATTGCTTTTGAAACAGCTTGGTTCTCGTGTCTCGTCAATTTGCTTTAATTAAAGGTTAATTGTGTGGGGAAATGGGTTAGATTGAGAAAAAACAAATACGAGATGACTGGTTTAATTTTATACTGCTATGTGCAAGACGGCTTCATAAAACCCTGTTGAAAAGGAATGAAAAGTATGCTTGTATCAATACTGGAGGGGTATTTTTTCCCCAACTCTGAATGCCAAAAAACTGGGAACGAGTGTTGAAGAATCTGGCTAGGCTGTTGGTGGTGATAAGGGACTCGAGCTTTGTGAGGGGAATAACTGCACATGTGGGAGACAAACCACAATTTTCTTCTGCATGTGTTCCCATAAAATATTCATTGTTCCCTCAATGCAGCCTTTGTGTTGTTCAAAGTCTGCCTGTTCAAATATACAGACCTTTCAATGTGCTTGTGTCAGTGTTTACTGAAATGTATGCATTTGATAATTTCAAGATGCATTTTAATAGAATGCAATGTATAATTTCACTTAGGTGATATTTCTGTGTTGGAATATGCTTCCATCAACATGTAATGATTATTTTGGGCAAGAGGAATGAACAGTTGAACAATGGGTCCACGAAAGTAGATATTACGTTGAAACAAAATGTGCATAGAGATTTTACCTTCAATCAAATTATACAAATGTATCCAAATAATCAATCTGTCAATCACCATTTTAATTTAATTAGCACCAAGCTTTATGTCAGGTTCTAGAGTTACCAAATACTGCGAGTTCTTAATGCAATGTGTTGCTCTGTTTCCCCATTGCTTGGGTACTGGTTGTATACTTAATTGGGAAGTTAAGTGGCAAACATCTTGAAGTTTGACAGCAATGGAATTGTAATCTTTGCTTGTTAATCTTCATTTTTGACAGTTCTTTGCTGTAGTATGCAACAATAATTTAATTGTTAATAACTTGCAAAATATTCAATCTTAGGCAATGACATTATCTTTTTGACATTAACTTTTTAACATTTGGTCGTGAAGCTGAGATCCATTGGTAAACGTTATTTAGCTCAAACATAGTCTCTCTTGACGTACAGACATTTAAAAATCGGTGAAAGACCGGACATTCATATATGGATTGCATTTTACCATTCCTGCTTCTTTAACTTATGTGCAATTTCTGTATTTTGCATATACACCATACTGCCTCATTAAGCATGTTTTTCACTGTCTTCGATCACAAGTAAACTATGTGCTTTGTCTGCATATTTGAAGAATAAAGAGAAACATTCAATAAAGTATACAATGTTATCGTGCCTGAAGTGAGCGCAGCAGCATGTTCATTGTTGACCAAGAGCAACGGTCATTTTGCTGTGCGGAAGTAGCGGACATCCAATTCCGTCCTGTGAATGTTGGCGGAATTGTGAGGTTCGCGTGCATGTTGTGCCAGCAGGGAAAGCAAACACTGGCTGGTGCAAGACAGTAGCCTCTTTAGCTGGGTAAACATGGCGGACTGTGCTGGACTGGCAGCATCAGAATTGATGCCAACCATTTACACGCACATTCCGACCCTATACAACTGGTAAATGAGACGCTTTTGTAACTAATTTCTTAATGACGACATGTGACGAAGTTATAGCTGTGGCTATTTCTTGTGTGCATTGTGAATAGATATGAGGGCTCCCCATTTAATCTTTTCTTCTGTTTGTGTCTGTCTGTGTCCGTCTGTCTGTCTCTCTCTCACACACACACACCCCTCCTTCTTTCTCTCCCCCTCTTTGAGATTAAGGTATGTTTTTTTTTTCCGGTTTTTATTTGGGAAATTAGGTGTTGTGAATGTAAAGCAAACCTTTTTAACTTGTAAAATACCATACACTAAGACAATAATAATCACAGCATGAATCATTAATAGTAACTTCACAGTTCTGTCATTTCATTCTTATTTCTATGAGATACAGGCATGTTATTATCAATCAATAGACTCGTTGCAATAACACAATGCTTGCAATTTGTCTTCCGCTATCTAAGCTATTCCAGATTTGTTGTTTGTTTTCTTAGCAACTGCAATGTTAAGCATTAACTCAAACATGTACATGTGGCAACTCCATCCATAGATCACCTGCCAAAGATGAGTGTATCTGTCGGAGGCATGCTGAGAAATGTCTTCCTCCGTTGTGGCAAATTTAGCACATCCAGTAAGAACATAGATTAATAAGATTTCATTTTTTTAAAAAGAGAAAACAGTAATGACTCTGGTTGTGTCTGACAGTATATTTTTAACCCTTTAAAACCTTCAGATGAAAATTGATAATGATGCATAGCAAAGTTAATCTAGATTTTATTCTTCATGAATTAAACACAAAAGATAGCTATAGACTATATTTGCGTTAATATTATTTTATCATAAAACATTGTCGATGTGCAATATCATGTTGATCTAATATGATGCAATTTTGTTGTCACTTGAAGAGGGAAGTATAGGAAGGAAGATAGCAATTGGGAAATCTTTTCAGTTTTCTTTTTCCATCTGCTTCTTGTCGGGCTTCCGTTGCGAGTTACTATTGCCGTCGTCATCTCGGCCATCTTCCTTGCAATATTGCTGCTTGGTGTGTACAGGTTATGGAAGTCCGGCAATCGCCATTAACCCTTTCCATGCTGGTGACATTAACCCTTTCCATGCTGGAGAGGCCTTAAAAGAGCACTGGCTGCACCTAATCCAGCGGGGAGAGGGTTAATGCATTCTCATTTTACATCATTGAAATGTGTTCACTTCCCTGTCTGGATTAATAGCAAGTATATGAAATAATACAAAGTAGAAACCTTTTGGAATAATATCAATACTGTAATACTACAACAGCAAGACAAGACAAGATTTATTCAGAATTGATATAGGCTTCGTGACCCAGAGTACATATAGAATTTAACAAATTTGTTTCGCTTTTTTTACATTGGCAAATTTCTTTATTTACCTAGTCTATAGAATGCTATGCAACATGGAGCTAGCTTCACAGATCATATTGTCACATATATGTGAAAGATTCCTCCTATGACGTAAAACAATAATTCACTCAAATCATTCACTGATGGATCATAGAGGTACAAACATTGTGAGCCATGTTATCTTCTGATGACATTCTATAGTGGTAAAACTGGCAATGATACCTAGGATATATTGAGGAAATGTGTGTTTAACAATACCTCACTTACTCACTCACTCAGTCCATTCTAGAAGTACTGTTCCTAATATATACAATACACATTGTACTACATTTGTACCAGTTGTTAGATGTATTACATAATCTATGTTATATTATCTGTATCATGCCTGACAATATGGAAAATAACAGAAATTAAAAATAAATATAAAAAAATATAAAGTACGATCATTGTAAGCCATGTTATCTTCTGGTGACGTTCTATAACAGTAGAACAATTTTGTTTGTCAATCTGGCTGCGATACCCAGGATATAGTAAGGATACCTAGGATATATTGAGGATACCTAGGCTATAATGAGGATACCTAGGATATATTGAGGATACCTAGGATATATTGAGGATACCTAGGATATATTGAGTAGGATATAATGAGGATACCTAGGATACCGTAATTACTCTAATTATTCGTACGCTCTAAAATAATTAGATTTGCGGCTGTTCGAATTTTTAGAATTTAC
>JAVCKZ010083645.1:0-12421 GCA_034780755.1 Lepetodrilus elevatus
CAATTCAAATTTAGACGGTATCAATTTACGATTGATACCCTCTGATTTCCAAACAGTAGACCTTTATCCCCTAAATAATATTCTAAGAGATTACACAACTGAGGATTAGTGAGAAGTTGGGGATTTAATCTGTTTTTAAATCATTAAATAGCTGTTAGAAATACTACATTTAGAAAATATTTCCTTTATTAGTTAATTGAGATTGTAAGTTTCTGTGAAAAATGACTAAGGAACCTTTTTGACTACCAGTTCGATGATGACCTACAAAGTACAAAGGACAAGATGTGAACTCATACATTAAATTAATTTTATGTGGGTACTTTCATGTGAAACACTTTCAAAATAATGATAAGTGAATAAATTTATAGTCAAATTGCCCAATATGATTATAATCTTCCGGCCAACCACATCCGACCTACGACCTTGGTAGCCTTGGCAACCAGGTGAGATATAGGGGACTATGTCCAGGATCTTGTCTTCCCAGGGTCCCGCCACAACTCCCAGCCACACCTTAGCCATGGGAGGGGGCATCACAAGGGAGGGGGGGGGGATTAGGTGAGGGGGGAGGAGGACTCAAACTTCCTCTCCCCACCAGCCAGCGATTCCTGGTTTAAATATTTCACACAGTGACTCACTGCTGGGAGGTTCAGTTGAAACCACACTTCATTGCGTCACGTCACTCGTCACGTCACTCATTCCTTCACTGGGACTGCGACACACACAGTGACACACACAGTGACACACACAGTGACACACACAGCCCACCACTGTCACACCTGTACACTGACAGTACTCTGACAGTACAGCACAGTACTGGGAATCCTCCAGTTTATTGTGGCACTGACTTTCTGAGTATATGTACATGTTGAATATATATTTATATGTATCACCAGAAAAGTAACTTTTATTTACCAAAATGTTATTGGAATAGCAGTTAATTTGACACTTGATAATAGTCTGGATGAATATTATTCGTTATTGGCATGACTATATCAGCATTACTACTACTGGTACTTGTATAGTTCAGAATCATAGGAGTAATTTCACGCATTACTTATATACCGCCCCAGGGCAAAACATTTAATATTTCTCAAATATTCGATTGATAGAAATAACCTTAGGCTGCAGTCGCATACCGACATAGTTATAAAATGCTGCATAAGGAATAAAGAAATTCTCGGAATTTCGTCATATGAAATATCAGAGAAATGTACATTTACTAAGAATAGAACTAGAATATTTAATAAAGAATGAATGAATGAAGTTTGATTGAACGAATGCTTTACATCGCAACAGGAATATCTCACCCATAGGTGACTGAATAAATTAACAATATGCCAACAAGTCCTGTTATCATAGCTTACAACATCAGGGTATCAGTTCTCGATGTTCTATCAATATATCCACTATGAGCCTTTTGTAAGTGCCTAAATGGTTATGTATAAAAGAACGCTACTATAGTGTGAATGGTCTCTTATTGCAAATGGGAGCTTCGTGAAACGGTACCCAGGCTAAGATGTGACGTGGCACTAGGTAGTGAGTATTTTGCCGGTGTGATCAGTGTGATCGCGGTGTGATCGTGATATGATCACAGAATCTCAGTAGTCAATACTGTATCAAGGCTGAAGCCAACGCCACACACTGGAACTAATCACACTAATGGGAGGCTATTTTCAGCTGCGGTGCCGCACTAAATCTGGGTAGAAGCTATAACCAGGTACACAATCAGGATGGAAGCCGGAAATACTCTGAAAATAAACTTCATGGCTGCCGACTAGCAACAGATGACAGATATAAGCTCGGTTTACCCATATAAGTATTTGTCAAACTGGTGTTTAGTTTACCTGTAGGCATGGTAGGTATTTTATCAGTTTGGTGTAAATGGAAGTATTGTTCATTTTGTTTACAGGCCATTAAGTTTTCAAGAATCAAACTTGAATGGGTTTTGCAGGCTGACACACTATCACAGAGCAGTCATTCCCATACAGTTTGCACATCCTGTTCACAGATCTGCGGCCAGTCAAACTTAGAAGTCAAGCTTCGCAGTAAAACTTTGAAGTAAAATTTAGCAGTAAAACTTAGCAAAACTTAGCAGTAAAACTTAACAGTCAAATGTAGATTGAATATATAGTCCTTTCACGCCAAGCATGATCAAGAAGCAGGAGGGTTGAAGTATATATCAGTCATTCCCCTGCAATGTCGTACCATTCTGTGTGCATGACATGGTCGTGTGACGTTTCTAAAGTGCAACGATGACCCGAGTCATACGGCATATAATATTACAATGTTTGTAGAAAGTGTCCCCCCTCGTAAAAGAAATGTACTGGGTTACTGAAAACACAGAGAGATGAAATTTAACCCTGCGGTTGCTGGGTTAAATCACAACCCGTGACATTTCAACTTATTTTATTTTACAAAGAACTTGCATGCTAAGGCCTAATAAAAGCATAAATGTTCACACGCAATTCTTAACTCACAAATAATACACTATAATGAAACTTCGAACAGCGGTAAAACTGAGTGTTCCTGCAAATGTGTATGATAATTTTTTTTCTGGGAGGTATAACATATTCTATTGATACTACTTTCCACGAATACTCCTTTAGAAGAGCTCTGGTTGAGCGGTGAACTACAAACGTGTGTTATCACCCCATGATATACCTCTACAGATCACTTACAGATCAAGCACAATTAAAGTTATCTCCACCACTACTCTGGTTGGTGTCCGATGCTGTGCTCGGCTCATAATTTAAGATCTCGCCCAGCCTGTAACCTGGCGCCGTGCCAGATTGTGGCAGTAACTATGGCAACCACCATAAACACATAATAACAGCAGTGCCAGGTGAGAGAGTGAAGACCCTCCGCTTCTCGCCGCCATCCCACCTCCGTACAGCCATCCCATAAACTATATTTTGATCGGTATATAAGTATACATGATATACGTTACACGTATACTTCCTAAAGAGAACTGCAGCCAAGTACCAGGTAGACCTTGTTTATTTTCAAAGAGATATGTGCATTTTGTGTTCAAACACACAGTGGAAACATGAATAGATCTAATTAATATAAATATTAAATGTAACTTTCAAGGCTTTGAGGAGATATGATGTGGTGCAACTTCTTCCACTTCACCATCATTCCACACCAAAACAAGAAAACTCTGCCACCCACACTCTCGTTCTACTTGTACTTCAACCAGGACAACAGCAAACCATCTCCAGTTTCAACTCTATGGAAGGAAACACAGCAGGGTGGTTAGCTCCCCTTGCTGGTTCTCACCAACTTCACCCAATGATTTCACCCAACTTCACCTGACTCGACTCACCGGTAATTACCCCTGCCACCCTTCCCCCTCCCCACAGGAGACACACAGCTCTGCACAGCTCATGCTACACAGCTCTGCACAGCGCATGCTACGACCATCGGCAACATGTTTTTTCCCCTAGGCAGTGAACTGCAGTTCATTATCTATATTGTGTTTTATACAGGTAAACAAAGGAGATACACAGGTAAACAAAGCAGGATATTCACACCAGACCTTGTCTGCAGGCAAGGAGGTATATAATAAATTCAAATTTGTCCCGACAAAGGAAGGCTTGGTCCCACTCCCAGAAACATTCGTTAATCAAATGGTTTTTGATTGAATTAATACTTTACGTCGCAGCGGGAATATTTCACCCATAGGCGACATGCTAATCAAATGAATTAAAAACTTAATGTATACACCTTCCACATAAAACTTATACCACAAACAGTGGGTGTATTATTATAAGCGCAATGGAAGACAAATTAAATGGTCAACAGCAATGTTTTTTCTAGTTATAACTAGTGACTGAGTTATTGCTGTACTTAGCAGCGGGAATCTTTCACCCATACGTGGCCATTATTCACAACTAGAGATACATGTTCTCATTCATATTATCACAAAACTCTTGTCATGTTTAATTTGTGGTGATCATTTCACATTATTTATTTTCCTTCATCTTCCGAGACATTTCTTTTCTTATCTGACCAAATCATTTTCACGTCTTTTCACTTCCACCTTTTCAATTTGAACTGAGGTCAGATTTCATATCGACATTTCCCCATCCCTTAAACACACCTAAAGAAATGGATGTAAATTTCATTTTCAGATAAGAAAAATCATTTACATAGTCAATTCTCGTGATCAATGCTGCGGGTGTGGGTGAGTGTTCACCCACATTTCTCTGCCTGAGTAGCATCCCAAACCATCGCTATTTCTCTTTCATGTCTAATCAGGCAGAGTCGGACCGTACAGAATCACGGCGATAATTTCATCCTCCAGGAGGCAAAGTGTTCATTGATGTTAGAAAATGGCCGCTGCCTCGGGGCAGGGAGAAACAAGATCCTCCGCACCTGAGCCCAGACAACCCGAGCCCTAAATCCCCTCCCTATCTTGTTTTCTAGCAGGGGGTCAAAAGTTTGAGCAGGAGTGTGTACCCGTCGACCTGGGTGGGTTATATCACGTTCTGTCAGAGAACTCCCACCTGACAAACCGAAGGGGACGGTCCTCATTGTCCTCCTGCATGGGTCACTACTATTCACTGACCCCTCGGTGACAAGCCAGAAGTGACCCCACAGTCACAAGCAACGACCCCGTGGTCAAAGCATCGGTGCAGTTCCGATCATGTCAATATACATCAAAGATGAGCGGACAGACGGTTACACAGTTGTGTCCCTTTCATGACCTCTCCTTACCTGTGATCAATCTCAATTTCAGACACCTGCGTCAAACGGGTCATCTAAACACCACGGAGCGGAAAAAGGTCTTGATATGAACACTGTCTGCCTTCTTTCTATATCGAGACAAAAACACGGGCATATCATGTTTACCTATCCCTCATAAAAACAAGTTTATGTCTTCCTTGAGACAGCTCATCATTTATAGTTCAGTTGTTAAATTATCTTCCAACGAATTGATTAAATTTAGTCCACTTTCATGAAAGATAAAATTTATCTCTAACAAAATTTCACGATCCCATATACGCTCTAACGGTTAACTTCATGGTTTTCACCTATGGAGAGGTAACACTGCTCTTATCAACCGTAGACTAATGATGAAAGCAGACTAGCGCACTCACACAACAACAAAGTGAAGTCTACTGCACTTGTCCTGGATTATATCTAACCCACTTCCCTGGCACCATGGGCCGGTACACTAGAACCTGACGGGGCTTACTGACGGAACCTGCAAGGGTTAACACAGCTGGAACCTGCTATGGTTAACCATGTTAACAGGTAGAAGCTGCTAGGGTTAACACAGCTGGAACCGGCTAGGGTTAACACTGCTGGAACCTGCTAGAGTTAACTCGGCTCAAACCTGCATGGGTTAACACAAGTGAAACCTACATGGTTAACACAGCTAGTCAACACAGCTAGAGTTCTAGAATCTGCAGGGTTAATGTGTGGGTAGCTCCTGCAGGAAGGAGGTTGAGACACTAGTGTAAGAACACAAACTGATCCTGTACACTATGTCTGGACTTGGTTTTCTGCGGTGTAGCTCTCATTACGTACTTTCCCTCCCTCTCCCTCTCTCCAGCCCGCCGGTCCCTATACACCTGTAGCCCCCACCTGGCCCGCTATATACCTACAGTGACGTACATACATGTTTTCCATTACTAGCTGCTAGCTCAAACGAGTCGGCCATGAAGAGAAGCAACTAACTTACGGAAAATTACAATATTTTTAACACTGTTTGGGAGTGTTTCTGTCAAACCGCATAATTTGAATATTAATTTATGAAGAATTAAACAAGTAATAATATTATAAATTTTGAGATAATTTCATACAAATGAAGTAGATTTTCTGCAGTATGTAATATTAATAAACTATAGATTTTCTTGACATTTAGGCTTTATGCTATCGAGAAGTAGCTTATAAACTTAAATATCTGAAAGAAAAATAAATAAATAGAGCAGTTGACTTCCACGAAGAAAAAATGGTAATTACCACCCTATTTGATCAATATTCTCTCAATAATTTTTAAAATTATTAATCTAGATTTAGAGTCGCTTTCAAGATTCTTTCACAAATGCTGTATATCACGGGTTGTCAGTTCTGGGCCAGAGGAGACCAGCAACAACTGTAAGACTGAATATTACAGTAAAACTGTGTTGCAGTACACCTGTGATCACTGGCTATCTTTCTGAAACACTGCTGTTTGAAGTGAATACGAGTGATTGTACCAACAAGGATAATCCCATGTACTGGGAAAAGTGGGTTCGTGGGTTTGGTGGGTGGTCTACAGGTGATTAGGATTGTCTCCCCTAGGGTCACTCTAGTGTCTCCACAGGTGTCACTCCGTGGGTGACGCTATCCAGGATCATGGTCAGTCTGTTGACAACCACATATCACTGTGGGGACCCAGATGAAATCTGGATATCCATGACCGTTACACGCCTGTACACACCATGCTCACAGGTGTTCTCTGCTGCACGTGCACAGTGTTAGTTAAAACAATGTCGGGATATCAAAATAAACAATATGTCACAAATCAAAATGTTTGGTGAACATCCGAGGGGGGGAAATGTGAGAAAACAAAATGTAGCATTTCTGGGAATAGGCTTGGATTTTGTTGTATACATAAATGAGGATCTAGTTGTCGAGAGGTTGAATGAAATACAATGCCTGAATTTATTTGGGGTAGTCCTTTGGCCAAAGTGTATACCTATCCAGAAGTGTATACCTACTAAATCACATCAAGCTGTTGACCACATCTACGATCATAAATCTATAGGGAAAAGTCACTCATGAACAAGGCTAAGCTCATGGTGTCTTGTCAGGTAATTGAGCAGACCAAGAACCACAACTCAAATCTGTTTGTTCTGGGCTGGGCTGTCGATATCAAACATATTATCAATAGATACTGATCTATGTTGAAAGGCAGCAGGATAGTGGAGTTGGTAGTGCGTTGAACTGCACACCTGAGAGGCTGAGTTCAAGGTGCCCGTTGCACGACGCGCTTGTAGTGCTACAATAGTTGTAACCTACAAGAGTGTCGTGCAACGGAAACCAGGCCCCGAGATTACAAAAAAATTCTGAGTACGACTCCATACTCAACTCAGAATTGTGCTCATAAAACGTCACGTGACGTCATAACCCTACTCACACAGCATACTCAGGCTATGACCTCACATGACGTTTTATGAACAAAATTGAGTAGAGTTTTGAGTAGAGTTTCGTAATCTCGTAATCTCAGGCCAGATCCTGTACAATGGCCAGCTATCTTCTCATCATAGAGTGACGATTGGGATGCATGATAACAACATGCCTATATTTGTTTCTCCGATCTTATTTTTTTATTCTTTATTTTTTTTAGTGGACTTTTCAAAGGTGATTTTACTTTCATAGGCTTGTCACCGAGGGGTCAGTGAATAGTAGTGACCCATGCAGGAGGACAATGAGGACCGTCCCCTTCGGTTTGTCAGGTGGCTGTTCTCTGACAGAACATCATATCACCCACCCAGGTCGACGGGTACACACTCCTGCCTCTTATGGTAGGAATAAACTACGATGCATGTAATGTATAGCACTGCAGTAAACCTGACTAGTACTGAGAAACCAAGGATGACAACTCCATGAGTGTTCAGGGACATTGCATCCTATCGAAAGGTAACTTATGCGGAAAATATGATGACGAATTCGAACGTGGGACCTTATTCTCTGAAGATGATAGCAAGTTCAAACTTGGTCCCCAAGTCTCTGCAGTCTGACAATCTCCTGTAGTGCCACCACCCTCTGTGATAACACGCTTCTTTGGTTTTAATTAACCCTCAAGAGGTGAAGATTCCATTCCTGATGTTACAGCAAATGTTTTAACCTCGAGTTGGATTTGCCCTATGGCTGGCCAAGCTAATAAACAGATGGTCTCCAAATACAAGCTGTTTTCAGCTGGTGTGCCAAGTTCGTAACACGAGCCACCCGTCTGTACTTGAGAAACTTATTAACCCAATAGACCTGCACAGGAGATAGCAGCCATTTTGGTTCTGGTTCTGCCAGCACTGTTCTGCTCTAGATGCAGTCTACGCCATAACACACTGTCTGTGTTTTGTATATTACACTCAGGGGCGGCCAGCAGGGTCTCCCTCTATCTACATGCTGGCACTGTGCCAACTCAGACCTCACCCCCACCAATGTCGGTCATCAAAACCCAACTGGCAACATGACCTGGTCTTGTTTACAGGCAGTTATAATCTTCCTCGTAAAATGAATCAGCAGATTTACCCACCCGTACTACAGGAAGGATTGGACATTTACAAGGAGTGATTGGGTATTTACACAGAATTATTGGGTATTTATGCAAAGTGATTGGGTATTTACAAGGAGTGATTGGGTATTTACAAGGAAGGAGTGATTGGGTATTTACAATGAATAATTGGTTATTTACAATGAATAATTGGGTATTTACAAGAAGTGATTAGGTATTTACAAGCAGTCATTGCGTATCGACAGGGAGTGATTGGGCATTTACAATGAGTGATTAGCTATTTACAGGTAGTGATTGGTTATTTACAGGGTGTCTGGTTTTCCTGACGACATCCTATCAAGGGAAATAGTGGCGACCTCATTAACCTGATAACAGTGTAGTTTTCCTCGACAGGCTAGTTTCTCGGAATAAGAACTAGCCTTTCCCCGAAACAATAACATTTCCAGTTATGACTTGTGACATACTTTCTGTTTAAGTACGTCGTTGTTGCTTCATATCTCTGTATGTACTGCTGTATGTGTACTGGCTGTATGGCGTGTTGTGAATGTACAGAAAACAATATTAATCATGTAACAACTACAAATCATGTAAAAAGAAAATCAAAAGAAGAAAAAAGGAAATCTGAAAAAGAAATCATTAAGAAAAAAACAAAACATTTATGTTGAAATGGACGGTAAAAATATCAAACATATGACTAAATCAATAAAAAAAAACATCTGCAATTAATCATGCAGTTAATTCAATCAACATGGTCAAAGAGTAACTAAAGGAACGGGATCACATTCCTAAATTGAATAAAACGGAAAAACTCTGAACTGGTCATGCACTTGTGCATGCACGTGCACAAGTATATTCACTCATACACACACACTAATGATCTACGCATTACTCGACAATTCAAATAAACTGACAAATCAATTCCATATATCTGTCATGAAATCTTTAAAAATCAACCAATCGACATCATGCTGAGATCAAATGCACTCAACATCAAATGCATCTCATCATGCAGACTAAAAAAACTCACGAAAGGCGAGAACAAATATTAACACTAACAATGTTAACATCATTCAATATTTGAAGTATGAAATTGTCTTAAAATACAAACTACAGAAAGTCATCTAAAACTAAACTGCAATTGAAGCCATTATCATGCAAAGGGTTGAAAGCGATCGGAGGTTAGGGTTTAGGGATGAAGTCTTGGTTCATGCTGCAACTAGCCTAGATACGAAGATGTACACAAATGACTACACGCACAGGCCTGCATGCCTATATTTAGCATTCCAAGTCGTAGAAAGTGGCACTGGGAAGCTCTGGCGTATTGGGAGCCATGGAGAACTTCTGAGAACTTCTGAGACTCGCCACTGAACGACGCTTCCTGTTACTCGCAAACAACTCTAATGGAACCTGACAGAAAGACACCTACCAAACAGAAAAACACCTAAGAACAACGATGACAAGACAGAAGAAAACCACAAAAAAAATATCAACTAGCTGAACAAACTTACGATGATAATTTCAAGTCACAAAATGAAACAATAACAATCTTTTTCATAACGAAAGATACAATCCATAATTTGATGAAAACTGGAATTATATGAAATCACAAAATGAATAATAAGAAAAAGAAATTCATAATAAAAGATACCATTCCATAATTTGAAGAAAACTTGAATTATTTGGAGTCCAAAAACGAATAATAATAATTCTTTCTCATGACCAAATATACAATCCAAAATAATTCTTTCTCCTGGCAAAAGATACAACACAAAATTTAGTAAGATCTGGAATGAAGTTCTTATTCTGTAATTAAATACGATGCATATGTTTCTGCCTGATTTAATAATTTCTACTATGATCATAAAGTCAACTTGCTTAACGCTTTTCACACTGGGGACAACAGGAGAAACCTTAGTCATTGGGAGTGTTTCCAGAAGTTAAAAGGTTAAACTCCTAAATGCACGAAATCTGCTATGTCATGTTTCACTCTCTTCAACTTTTGTTAACAATTATTATGCAATTCTGGCGCAAACTTCACATTTGATTATCACAAGCATACGACGGACCATAGAATTAATTTTAATATTACGACCAACCATAGAATTTTATTTTAATATTACAACGAACCATAGAATTTATTTTAATATCAAAATATCCGAAATCTTGTTACCCAACACTTAATAACCCACTCCTATTTGTTGCAAAGCCGCGTATATACGCAGACACAGGTATACCACGACGACCCGGGTTCATTATTACGTAGTTTGTCTACAAAGCGTCTTCCTGTCACAAACGGTGTCTGTTGTAAGATAAACACTGGCTCTAGTGTACTACTCTAGTGTCTGCTGGTGGGACAAGAGAGGGCCATGAGCACCTAAATATACTGGCGTGCATCGCTTAGTGGACATGTAGCGTGAACAGGTATTGTTTGAGGCACACTGCGAGCCTCGTAGTGCCTGGTACCGACACATCAGTCTACGCGTAAAGGTGAATCGCTGCGGTCAACCCAGGTAAACAGGGACTATTTATAGAAGATGTGGAGTCAAATCCTGGGAAATCGGCTTGCAATATTTCTGCTAACGACCCTGATCAAGGGTCGAACAAGAGACCGTTATAGTTTCGTTGAAGTAGAGAGTTCACCTTCAAATTGTTCCCATTTACTTTTCTTTCAAATAATTTTAAAGGAGTTTTAAAGCAGCATTTAAGCTTCAAATGTAAAGCAACAGTTGATCAAAACAACTTAGAAAAGTAAATAGAACTACCCATGTTATATCAGAAATTATGAATGAAGCGCAGTAGAAATATTTCACCGATAGGTGACGGCTATCACAAATTAAGGAAACCATTAATACAACCTTTAAAACATTCTTCAGTAAACATGTAAAAGTAATAATATAAACCTGCAGTTTGGTGGTCATTTACTTTCAATCAATCGTAATTTTGTAACTTGAACTAGATTCACAAAATAACTCAAATTACTCTCGGCCAAATGATTAATTACTACATGGCAACTTTTTAATTAATACTCCAATTATGGTACATAAATTGACATTTGCCATATTTAATCATTTGCATACTTATACATAAATGTTGCAAGAATTCTATTAATTGGTACATAAATGTTGCAAGAATTCTATTTTTGTATCATTAACAAAAATATAAATAAATGAATATTGAAATACATTAATCTAGTAGAAACCAGTTGTAGAATTATATTACATAAAATGTATCTATTTCTGCATGTGATAGGGCAACTTAACTCGCCTTCAGCAGGGAGAGGGTTAAGGTAGTATGCCTTATAGATTCGGTGAGTTATCGTTTTACGTCAAAGCCGGTAATCGTGATTATCATTACAATAATTAACAATGCTAATATGTATCCTCGTTAATGCTTAAAACATGTGGTTACTGTGCACTGACAACAAGATTTAACTTTATCCACATAATCCAACAAAAACCATGATTACAGCTCACTATTCTGCAGATAGATGTAAACCAGCTGTTGGTTAACCATCTCAATGCTAGAGTTAATCAGACATGACTTACAGAGCAGTCATTGGAATTAATGCAGCATAGAAGAGGTTAACTGTAAATTTACGATAACAATTGCAGCATTGCAGGTTCGCCTTACCAATTTTTCCCTTTAGTTTGAAATGATTGCCTAAATCAATACAAGATTCTCGACAGCTGTCAAAAGTTTGCTTTATTAGATCACGCTATCAAAACCAAAGGAGAGAAATCGCAGTAATTGGGAGTGTTATCATCAACAAGAGATCAACTGTGACTGCAACGTCATAAAGTAAGTACGAAAATAGTTCATTTGAGCGCAGACTTGTTTCCCCGCCAATGAGGATTGAGCAATCTCGTAATTCAATATTACTGCAAGTATAAATGTACTCGGAGCTCCCAAGTTCAACTTACGGTAGAGACAGAAAAAAAAACATGGCACATGTCTACAACATCATCCATTTGTATCTGTGTTCAACCAATTTGACATTTTGTCATGTGGGGCTATCAAACCAAATGAGTCATACTTTATACTATCTATATCATGTATATAGGATAAATGTACACATGCATCTATCATGTCTATGGGACTGAGAGAAACTGCCTAGATGTACAGGGGCGGAAAATTACCATTGCCCGACGCCCGTGTACAGTAATATTTGACAGTAGGGCAACAAACATATGGAAT
>JAVCKZ010083656.1:0-12421 GCA_034780755.1 Lepetodrilus elevatus
TCATAAAACGTCATGTGACGTCATAGTCTGAGTACGTTTTTGTGCTCAGAAAGTTTCGTAATCTCGGGGCCAGGCCCTGGGTTCAAATCCCATCCCGGGAGCAGCGTCATAAATAAATGCGAATGTAAATCAATCCGACAGGTCACTACTTTACATTTCCCCCTTTTCATTTTAACCTCGCATTAATTTCTGGATCTACGGTAATAATGCGATTATTTTACTGCTTAACCCTATCCCTGCTGAAGGCAACCGGAGATGCCCTAAAATGCAGTCCTTAGTAGGGGTGTAACGATAAGTCGATAAGTCGACCTATTGCGATAGTGTGTGTCCCGATAGCAATCTGTCAATAGCAATCTTTAACAGTCCATAACTATTGGCGATAGTATGATTGACTATCGACTATCGATTATATTTTTTATATTTTTTGTATCTATGCTTATTTTCCGAAACTTGGCACCAATTCCAAGTAATGACGTCAATTGCAGCCTAGATGGGTATTACAGTCTGAAAATAGTGTAAACCAGTGGGATATGCGTAAATGCAGCTAGTTATTTTGCACACTCAAGTACTATCGTGATACTATCGCGATATCTTTGTCAAATTGTGATAGTATCGTATAGTAATTCTATTGTGTAATTCTAACTATCGCAATACTATCGTGATAGTGAAATTACCTATGATAATAGTCACCCCTAGTCCTTAGTCCACCAGGGAGAGGGTTAAAACCACATCATTCCACCTTCACGGACTAATAGTAATACGACACGCAATGACCAGCTAGATTATACTTACATGATTATTGTGTTGTACTCTGATTTTTCTCGTGTGTCTGTCGATATTTGCCTCTCGATAATATGCGTATGAGTTGTTTGAATAATGTTTGAGGTACCTTTTATAGGAAAACAAAACCTCGGATTTGTATGCATTGGCCAATATTGAATTATTGGAATCGCCTATGACTCTTCTGAACAAAAGAACACACTCCTGAATATGTGAATTCATAGAACACTATCTCATCAATACTACGTTAAGTACTACAATAATACAACTACATAGTTAATAGTACAAATATTCGTTAGAATTGGAACATTGGTATTGAATGAAGAATGCTGACAGCTCAATGCAACAATGGTATTGTTTGTGTTAATATTGGCCATGATAGAGCCTGTCATTGGCGGGATTGTAATGATTGGACATGACACTTATCATTATTGAGAACGTATGGAATTGGTAATTAAACGGGTGGGTATCATTTCTCGATCGCCATGTATAAGAGATCGCTATGAGAGTGATGAAATGGTCACTGAGAACTCGAGAAACGATACCCAGATTAATACAAATGTATGCATGTACTTTAGCGATGTATTTACAGTTTTATGTGATGCATATATTTTCATAATCTAAGGAATCAGTGGAAGAAGAATGAGGAGTATGAAGAAGAAGAAGAGGAGGAGGAAGAGAAGAAGAAGAAGACGACTCGTGAGGGCATAACTTGGTTGGTTTAACAAGCTATAAACGTCTTATTTGTGCGGATGCATCGCCTTTTTTTCCCTGGCGTGTTGAATTTGACATCTTACATAGTCTTGCCTGCTTTGTGAAACAAGGTCTGATAGTCCACATGTAATGACAGAGAGAGAAAGAATACGACATCCTGACAGCTTTGTGTAACTCAAGATTCCTCTAGCCTTCCCTGCTGCTGATAAGCTACGTCTTCATATGGGTATCAGGAGAACTTATGATCAGAACTTGCATTGGCATAGGTTCGGATCACACACAAGGGATTGGTGAGAAAGTAATATATACAATAATATATATAATAAAGTCATATTTTTTTTAAATAAACTTGTACTAAATTTTAAATAACTAAAAAATAATTGTAATATAAAGAAAACATGCTACCAGTTTAAGTCGACCTCGCCTAGAAATCCAATATGTATAATTGCTATGAGGTTTGACCTAGACTGGTAGCAACTCTCCTTTATATATCTATTTTTTTCTTCTATTATTTTTATTATCTTAAATAGATGACTTTATTATTAGATCTATATCAATATAATATAGTGTTTACTATTCTATCACCAAAGCCCTGTAGTTAAGACAACAAAGAAAGAAAGAACGTATTAAATTTATACTTGTTTATTTGTGAAAATAGTACAGAACATCATCTTAGATGACGTTGAATAATGCAGTGAGTGATAAAGTGATGATAAAAATGCACCGTCAAAGTCAGTGTTTCTGTGCAACATATATGTATAATATATACTGTATAGATCTACGTGTTATGTCCAACAAACTCCACATAAAGTTGGTCATAAAAATACATCCTGACCAAAGTAGCTTGGTATTAACATACACCATGGCCAAAGTAACTTAGGATAATGATCATGATCTAATACATCCTGACCAAAGTAGCTTGGTACTTAAAATACACCATGGCCAAAGTAACTTAGGATAATGATCATTAATCTAAAATACACTATGGCCAAAGTAATTTAGGATAATAATCACTAATCTAAAATACACCATGGCCAAAGTAACTTAGGATAATGATCACTAATCTCAAATACACCATGGTCAAAGTAACTTAGGATATTGATCTTGGTCTATTGTTCAAGGAGATCAGACAGAAACATTAATGAGCATTAATATTATGTATTTAAACCAGAGATTGCAAAACATTTTTTTTAATGAGCCTACGATTTCATGTTTTAACTCAAAATTTGTGTTGGGATTTGAGCATAAAGCGTGATTTGAACATGAAATCGTAGGCTACTAAAAAAACCAGAATGATCTTGATGTCTGGAATATTTTGAAATAATGCAATAAATAATATAATAATGACACCCACGATGCTAACATCATATGTTTCATTATCAACCATGTTTTACAGGGAAATTAACCGTAATCATGGGTCAAACAGTGTTCATATGAGGTGACTTAAAACTCTTCATGCCAGAGGCAACCAGAGATAATCTATACCTAATCCAGCAGGAAGAGGGTTACCATTGAAAGGGACAGATTAAAACAACGATGTCTAAGAATGGTGGCTATAACAGTCATCGCATCATAGGTCATGATAGGACATCTATATGAAATTTAACCAGTACGATGGCATCGCATCATAGGACCTTTAATTGCCAAAAGAATATGTCATTATGTGAAATGATTTCAGATATTTAAATTTACCAAGCCATAACGTTGGTGGTTTTTTTAATGTCCCTATTGGAAACCAAACCTGCAATACTTGTACCTGATAGTTTTTTCCAAGTAGACTCTACATTGTTTTATTCATCCAACCTAAAAGCTTTATAAGTGAACAATGTACATTTATTGTAATATGTGAGGGAGTGCATAGGTGTGCGATAAAAAGTAGAAATTATTATTAATAACAGCAACACATAACAAAGAATACATGAATATGATATGATATGTGACATATGTTGTACAATACCATTAAAACGCATTCAGACCAAAGTTATAGGTTCCTAGTATTTATATGCTTGGTACAATTACGGTCAGGTCAGACCCACCCTCACACCTCAAGGCTACTTAATTCTGTTCCTACAACATAAAGTGAAATAGGAACGGAATCAAGTACCCTTGTGATGCAAGGATGAATCTGACCTCGATAGTATAGCATCTTGACATTTTGAACGCAGCCTTCGGTCGATGTTTCTTGGTCAATTTCACAACCTGTGACCTTAATATGACCTTCACTTCCTTGACAGCAAATTGCCAAGTTGTTCTGGAGAAGAGGAAACTATACTGGGGAGGGAAACAGGAACGGATACACGTACAGATTTAGAATAATGTAAAATACGACCTCATGACATCTAACACGGGAAACGGGTGAATTCGACAAAATGCATTATTTAACTTCCAGGAACACGGTCCTGAGAATACGTAACTGAGAGTACGATTTCATGCTCAAGCTCAAATTTTCTACGTTGATTTGTGAACAAAACTGAGTTGAGCAATGAAATCGTACTCAAAAAGGTTCCCAATCTCGGGGCCAGGATACCCTTTCACACAGCTCTAGTAGCATCCTCTTAAATACCATTGCGTTCTCATAGTAATCAACAAGGATAGAAACGATAGCACTATGGTCTTGTAGTTGATATGCTACCTTCTTGAACGGGTATACACCCTGTACTATCATTCATAGTTATATTCACAAGAAATATAGCTATTTAAATGTATGGGTATTTAAAAAATAGCACACACTTACAGGTTTATTGAAATGGGCATCTGAAAAATTAATATGATTTTTCAGACACACACACTGCGTATTTTTCTAAAATCACCGACACTGTCAGACCTTTACTAACTATCCGTTTCTTTGTCTTTAGGACCTGCGTATGACATCAAACATGGAAGTACAAGTATATATAACCAAAAGTCATAGCCATCTTAACGCAACAGAGCACCAAACATATTTCTTTTCAAAATAATAATAAAACAAGAGAACTTTTTCTTCCATTAGATTATGTTAAGGGGATATACAATGCTATACATCTTGCATTACAACACCAGTTTAGATCGTATCTTAATTTGTGAATATGGGTGTGATACTATTAACTCTTTCCATGATGAAGACACCCGATGGCCTAAAGAGCAGTGAAAGTGCCTAACCCAGCCATGAAAGGGTTAACATAATAAACCATAGCTGTCAGATACTATTTCTTAAAACTTGTTAGTAAATTAATGTGTATTTCACGATTATGAATAACGCATATGAAAGCTACATTATAATGCTATTCGATACCAGTCGAGGTTCTGATACATGTTCTACATGTCCTATTACATGTCCTGTAATAATGTCCTGTAATAATGTCCTGTACAAAGACTATACAGCATAAAATGTCAGCAGTCAACAACAGTACATCCCCGTAGTGGGTGCATCAATCAATCGTGAAAAAGAACAATGGGTCATTGCCATTTTGGCGCTAGATCCACGTCAACATACTGGTGTCCATGACCATGACCTTGACCTTGAAAAGAACGAAGGTCACTATGTTCTAGTGCATCCTATTCTCTATCAATGTGAGGAAAATGTTAATGAGGACATTGTCGAATAAATCAGCTTTTACTAGTTAAATAATTTTCAAATAATGGCCAAACAATAGCCAAATAATGGGCCAACATGTGTTAAAATGTTCCAATATTCTAATAATGGGCCAAAATGTTTTCAAATAATGGCCAAATAATTTCCAAAGAAATGTTCAAATAATGGCCATCACAGCCACCATTGAGAGAAAGTTCAGCTTCAGTAGTTTTAGAGAAATTGCTAAACTACCTATGCCAAATGACCCTGAACATTTAATTTAGTAGGCTGTGATATGGTCATTTGTCATAATTGATGCTCATTGCTCTTTGGGAGGTTAAACCTGAGGCGAAAAATATTCAATTGTTGTGCCAGTATGACCTGTGACCCTTTGACCTGTCACTATGACCTATGACCACCTGTGGCCTAGATGAGATGTTTTTTCATCCTTAGGAAAAAAAGTTACTACGATGTATTGCTAAACTCGGGAATACATTCTGTAATAGCAAATTTAAAACAAAATCATGTTGTATTTGTATTTCAAATATGAACTTGATGAATGCACAAAGAAGGCAAAATACACAATATTGTTCATGTTAGTTGTAGTAAGGGTCCATTTCATTTGTATTCAACAATATTGGGACAAATTAGTTGTAGTCCAATCAATACTTGAAACATCTTATTTGGACATTAACCCTCTCCCTGCTGGATTAGGAATAGGTACAGTCCTTTAGGGCATCTACGGTTACCTTCAGCATGGAGAGGGTTAAATAGATATATATGTCCTCAGTTGATATTATTTTTTGGTTACTTGGGAAAGGTGGAGTTACTCAATAGCAATAATTGACCAAAGTGAGCGTGAAGCCTTCCTCTTGGTAGTAACGACAGCAAATACTGTTGTCAAATAAATGGGATGAAGCTAAGGGTCGTTGAGATTACTTAAACCGTTTGAGATTACTTAAAATCATTTTTGTGGAGTGGCCAATCAAAAACATTTGCAAACTCTCTACGAACAAATACAATTTGGTCCTCAGATCTTAACCATATCTGCTGAATTAATCAAAATGAGATATGGAATTGCCAATAAAATGGTTAAAACTAAATAATTGCATACCCCTGCAAACACACAACATTATATAATGGCATTATAATGTTGTAATAACGTTATAATAACATTGTATGTTTGTCGAGACAGTAACCTCTGGTTCATACGTTTCAGAAAGGCATTATTAATTTCATAACATATTTGTTTCAGGCAGTTATAAATGCAGAGATTCATGCGACATCGCTGTCTTGTAAAATTCAAAATGAAAACCTTCGCAATCGCAGTGCGGATATCAATACAGTAGGAATGAGGTTATGACCAGTCTGGGTGGCGAAGGGGTAACAAGAAAGAGTTGTAAGGAGAATGGATTGCAAGTTAAGGTCACGGTGGGAGGAGGTGACTACTGGACACTGTATAGGATACCAAGGTAGGTTCGGATACCATTAATTTATGATACGGTGATACCGGGGGGGGAGGGGTTGTAAGTGTATTTATGGGATTTTGTTAGTCGTATCGAGGTGTGATGAGTAATTATACCATCATTATCGGAATGTGTGAATTCTTATTGATAAATTGTGATCATTAAATGATAAATCATTACTGTATTATATATTTAACAAAAGAAATGTTTATGTACAACATTAACAAACATGCCATAACTATACATCGATGAACTTCAACAATAATATATTGGGAAACATGAAAAACATTACATACAATATATAAATCTAAAAATTTAAGTTTAAATAGAACAAAACCTGACTTGATATGTAAAGTAAAAAAGTCTGTCTTTCCTCAGAGGAAGCTGATATTTCTGACAATGTAGAATTACGTTTTTAGGTACAAAGAAAAAATATACCGTATATAACCAAAATATCATGCCCCAATGTCGTATATCGCATACTACAACCCTGACATCTTCCTATAAGACTACTAGTATCTTGATATGACTGCCTCTTCATTTGTGGTTTCATAAAATAGTCTTGTTTTAAAGTTTCCGTGTATTTAACCTACTCCTTCCTAATGGCAATTAAAGATGCCCAACAACAGCAGCAATTGTGATATAATTTCCAACAAGGAGCCATTTATAAAATCTCATGTCATATCACATCTGGAGCTTCTGGATTAAGTACTTGGCCATACCAATATCTTTATACATGTATCTGTTTATGTCTTTAGAAATAAGTACACTAAAAAATATACAATATTATATTATTAACATTAAAAGAACAATTTTGCAATTGCATCATATTTACAATAGATATTTAAATTTTTAAAATACCCAAATTAGTAAAAATAGAAATGATTATGAAACACTCCAAGAATGTTAGTATCATATCTGTTCTCACTAATGGTGCTTTCTCTTTCCCAAGACTACCTTTTGCTGTTAAATTCCAATAAAATAAAATATTAAATGGCCGGGTTATTTTCATTTTAATAGAAGCAGCAAGTGTTAATGTCCATAGATAAATCTAATTAGGGATACATATTTAACATATGGGCGAAATATTCCCGCTGTGAAATAAAGCATTAATTTAATGAATGAGTTAGGAATATGACAAGATGATTATGAACACAATACTGGTATAGAAAACATTCACACAGTATTATGACAAGATATTATCTGGTTAACTATAACCGGAGGAACATGGCCTCATCTTGAAATGGTGGGCAAGAATTTCCCTGGAAAATAACGACATGAAAATGTACTAGTAATTTTACACAAAGAGCAAATAATCATAGGTTGAGCCCACTTGAAATAGTGGGCCTTTAACCCTCTCCATGCTTTGTCTGCCTAATCCAGCAGGGAGAGGGTTAATGCACTAGTAGATGCAATTTAACACAAATAATTTTTAAGTAAATTATCGTAATATTTGTAAAGTTGTATTCATTATTATGCTTAATATACGAAGCATTCACAGAGCTTGGGAATTCAACTTAAATATTGAACTATTTTTCAAATTGAGACATGTTAATAACACATTTAAGTAAATCTGATATATCCATAGTATAACAAAATGATTAATAAAAAACACAATGATAAACAACCTTCAATAGTAACCTTGTGTATATGCAGAATATATATTTGATTTTCTTTTCTTAGAAAAACTTTCACTATACCAATACCAATATTGATTAATATATACCGTAAACAACTTTCAATATATATACACATTATGCGTTCACATGTGACCAATTTCCATGTATATATATTATCACGTACATGTATCAGACATTTTGAAAACTGAAAATGTGACCTAATTACATTTGCAATGATTTTTATTTGCACGAGTTGACTTTTCGCATATTTTGATTTTGAAACTTTAAAGCATCTTTCTCGAAACTAATATTATGATTATTTCTTTGGAATGAGAAAATATCAAGGGTTTTCAAATATACAAACACTGGGTCTGGGCGATTTGTGATTTAAATATGTTCAAAGTCTGAACCATATATACCTAGATGAAAATGAGGGATCGATTTCAAAACCAGGCTTCTGCATGGAGGAAATTTTCCTGTAGGGAAATAAAGCAGTATATTAATCAAACTATGCATCCTGGTGCCTGGTCAGGAGATTGTGACACTTCTATAAGCCTTGTTCCGATTGGTCATTGATATTTCAAAAGTGATATTCTATTGGTCCAAAAATCTGTATTCAAAGCAGACAGGGGAAATAACTCCCTGCATCAGTGGCTAGATCCACGGGGAGAACAGAAATGTGAGTTTAAACGACAAGACATAATTGTAAATAACTGACGTAATTATGCACAATAGACGTAATTTTACGACCGAGAAAATATATGTAAAGCTAACAATATAAAACACAACAGTATAACCATGATAACAACATAGAAAATTAATATAATCAAAATGAATGCTATTCCTGTAGTTGTAGAAAGCTTACTGTGAAATCCATAACAGATAAAACATGAACGTCATGACATCCCTAGAGGATAGAACACATGAATGTCGTGGAAAAATACACCCCAGTGGGCCCGTGGCTCAGTTGGCACAATATACATCACTGCCATAAACGTAAGCAGATTTATTTATTTTTAATCGTAAATTCTGACCAAGAGATTACAGAACTTTTCTGAGTACTATTTCATGCTAAACTCAAAAGCTTTGTTCACAAATCTCCATACAAAATCTGAGCTTGAGCATGAAATCGTACTCATGTACTTATTCTGGTGCTAACTTTCTTTTGAGAAGTACAAACTGATGAAGGAGAAATGGATGATAGCATAAGTTTGTCAGTCCTCTGGGCCAAGTAAGCTAAGTACATGGACCATATATATATATATATATTCTGTATGAAACGGATACATTATTATCTTGAATGTGAAATATTTTTAGCTTTGCGGATACTTGAATAATTTGACATTGGTTGGGGCCGATTTGAAGAAAATAACAAACAAGTGACAATATATATTAATCAAAGATACTCAATATGCATCAATATTATTCCTTAAAAATTATTAATAATCAGAAATTAATTCAGGAATGGTAAACCATTGTGTTACAAACATTCCTTACAAAATATCAAATATCAGAAATTAAGTTCAACGATAGATTTTGAAAATGGAAAATCCTGACAACAAATTGTCGACTGAATGTCATGGTACAACTACATCGTGCAGATGAGAAGTCATGTGACCAAGGTACTACATTGAGCAAGCTGATGACCTCGGAATGACCTCGGAACGAGACAATGTCTGTGATAGTCCACAATAAACTTTTACGAATGTATAACCACCGACGACGGTCTCCCCGCGATGAATACACTGATCTATGGGTGCTTATATGAGAGGAGAAGAAAAAAAAAGTGGAGTTTATATAAACGGGGCTACAATATATCGACAGAGTCCAGGGCATGCATGTGTGTGTGCGAGCGAGAATTAGCGAGCGAGCGAGCGCGACGGTGCTAACTTCCTGCGTGTTCATGTGTCGACAGACGACACGACACAGGACTGACGACGACACATGCCTGTCGACTCTCCTCTCAGTACATGTCCTGTTCTTCGCGTACAGTGTCAGTTACGGTACTCCAAAATCCGTCTGGAATGTTATTTCTGAAGCCTGCTCATCTTCCCAAAGTCCTCCCCATATTCAGTGGCACTGTCCAGCAAAGTCTGAACGCTCCTATAGGACCCCCCAAAGTTTGTAGAATCGGATGTTTCCAGGAAGAGTTAGCTCCCCTTATGATCAGTGATGGCTGTCGTCCTTGCTCATCGCCAGTTTCTTCATCTGCCGGATGACTGCCGCTGCGTTGTACGCTTGCTGTAAACAGTATGAAATAGTTTAATTATTATTTAGCATTCAATAATTTAATATTTTTTAATTATAATTCTTTTTAACTGTTTCAAAATAAAAAATTTAAATTGTAATTTTCAAGATTCTTTGAATTATATCATTTAATAATTTTATATTTATTAATTACACCTGTATTATATTTTATTTTTATTTTTTAATTTGAATTTACAATCGCTTTTAAAATTATTTCAGTTATATCATGGCTTGTCAATTGATGACAGGAGGAAATCTGCAACATCCGTAGCGCTGAATGTTGCAGTAAAACTGTGAGCACCGGCTGGTACTTATTTTCTTTCTTTTTTTTAAATTGGGGTTTAGAGTCGCTTTCAAGATTATTTCAGTTATATCACAGCTTGTCAGTTTACAGGAGAAAGAAACCCGCAACATCCGTAGCATAGCGCTGAATGTCATGGTAAACCTGCAAGCACCGGCTGGTACTGACAGACCAAGGATGATAACTGCATTGCCATGGTACAGACAGCGCATCCTATCAAGATTGTGTCAGAAATATAACTTTCGTAAACATTCATGCTACCAAGATGGGATTTGAAACTTGGGTCTTTGGCGCTGAATTCTGTTGTTTTTTTCCATTGCGCTACCACCAGCACACAATGTAGTTATTATCATAAATATGTTTCCAGCTCAGAATGAGAAAGTTATCACACAGGTATGGTTATTTGAAAGCGTCTCAAAATCTCAATTCAAAAGAAATTATTATTAAATAAAAAATAAATAAATAATTATTATTGCATATTTCAGCAGGGAGAGAGTTAACAATACATACCCTCCACCTCGTCTTGGCGAAATTCTTTTTCATCTGGGCACTAACTGAGGCGTGAATGTTCTTATCCAAAGCAGCATTTCCAGAGATCCTGAAAATAAAATGCCATAAAATATTCTAATAAATTGAAAAGGAGAAAATAATTAAATTTGTAATTGAATTACATATTAGAAAAAATATGAAAATTGAAAATGAGTTTTTGGAAATAATATACAGATGTAGGATTTTAAAGGACAGAATAAACTGTAACTAATAAAATTGTACTTGTATGCAAATATTTGCCTATGGAGGAGTGTTAAAACATACCATGGGTCATCCATTGCTTGCTTGCAAGTAAATCGTTGTTTGACATCCTTACACATCAAATGTCGGATAAAGTTCTTTGCTGAAAAGAAAAGAAAAGAAAAAGATATGAATGAAAATGTCAATCAAAATTCATTAATTTATTTCATAAATAAATCCATTTACATCTTTGTTCAGTGAAATATATTATGATACACTGAAATTTTGTAATTAAAAAATACTATTTTAAATTATTTTATTTTGATTTATTTCACATATTCCTAACCGTACCTGAATCTGATATTTCATCCCAGTACGGTGAATCAAATTCGTATTCAGCTTTGAGGATTTGCTTGAAGAGCTCTGCGTCGTTTTCATCGTAAAACGGGGGATATCCACATAACCTGTTAGATGGAAAGAAGGCACATTGAAGTTTTCATGGCAGGTGTTTCTGTTTTATTTTATTTTTTATTTGGGGTTCAAAACCGCTTTCAAGATTCTTTCACTAATATCACCGCTTTTTAGTTTAGTTTAGGGCAAGAGAAAACTTGCAATATCCATAGTACTGAATCCATAGCATTCATATTTCACCACGTCACTGCTAGAAATCTTGCTCATAGCGCTACATTATTACCCCAGTCAATGGATCAGCGAGAATATTTCACCCATGTATAACTGCACATAATTTGTGCGTGACAAAATACACAATTAATAGATTTTCATAGGAGCAGGGCTCAATTTAGCGACAAATTTGTGAGCCATGGCAACCTAATTTTTCATTTGGCTACCAATATTTCACTTATTTTAAGTCTTTCTGGCTCCTTGGAAAAATGTGTAACTGCTTAGGAGGTTTTTTTTTTTATTTTTTATTTTTTTTCAATTGGGGTTTAAAGTCGCTTTCTAGAATCTTTCACTAATATCACGACTTGTCAGTTTAGGGCAGGAGGAAACCCGC
>JAVCKZ010083667.1:0-12419 GCA_034780755.1 Lepetodrilus elevatus
ATAAATAACATAACAAATTGGTGGGGAATTATTTGATTCAATAGTCTGACATAATGCATCAATGATTTTAGTCTACAGTTTAGAAGCAGCGCATTGATAGTATGAACGCAATGTTTTGGGGTGACGTGGACCAATCAGATTGCCGGATTCACTGAATATTTATTTATAACAAATTATCTTCTGTAATTTATCCATGCAAAAATCTTGAATTAATGTTATAGAAAGAAAACATGAACATATATTGGATGTAGTATTATAACAAATAATACATACACGTACATGTTTATTATAGAACATGCATACGATACAATTATGTCTTTTTGTTTTTACATAATATTATTATAATTACTAGTATGTTATAATTTACATTGATTTTATAATTCGAACAGTAATCAAATATTCATGTCTACCGTAATAGCATAATTGAATTACAACACTTTTGACAATACAATTATAGGCATGTCAATTATATGATTTATTTTACTCATTACGTAGAACTATGTGTTCTTATACATCAAGAAATATAGTCCACATTATATATATTTTATTTTTTAAACATAATTTATTTGATACAAGTTGACATATTTTAAATACAATCAATGATAGCCAGGGAATTAATGCATTTATTTTAAACGGTTGATCATGAAGTTTTCAATAGCTTATATTTTAGGTGCCCCCCCCCCCCCATCCCCCCACAGGGATATTGTATTGTATCTGTAATACGGATTCACAAATTACTTATTGATCTGAACGGAAAAGAAAATATGAAATAATCTTACTTTCATATTTTTATTATTATATTAAATGAAAGCGAACTTGTAGTTGAAATAATGTGTTCATTTTAAGGATTTCTTCGTAAGTACCATTCACATTTAACGTACTCTGAACACTGTATTCTAATGCAATGTCAATTTACCTATGTCCTTGCATAAGTATACAATATACATTCTAGTCCCGGTCCAATGGTTACATATTTCTTCTCATGGGTGGCAGTATTATATCATTGCTTTGAAATCTGAAACCAAACTGCAAGATCTTTAGCTCGCCCTATAGTAACTCTATATGAATGACAACGAACTAAGTAATAAACGTACACTTAATACAAACAACCTAGTTCCTACATGAATATATTGCGTATATTTAAGATATGTGGGTTAAAATGTAAAATATCTGCTGGACTACTTGATTCAGTTCGTGAAGTTCTCTTTCATACAAACATGGCATTCACGGCGCCAGGATAATCTTTTCCAAAGAAAATAACTAACAATGATTTGTTTTCGTTTATATTTACAATTATTAAACTAAATGTTCCTACACTAAGCAGCAATAACGCATCATGTTCTTAAGACGATCTATTCCAAACACGTCAGACCTTTTTAAAGCAAAGCTGATGAACAGCTAATTGAGGGTAACGGACTTAAGCGATACTAGTAAAATACTAGTAAAACACTAGTTAAATAGACATCGCTCTGGATAATTCTGGTTGCTTCACGTGACAATGTGGCTTAACTATGTGAATAAATCATCAATAAAAGAAACATAAACGCATACTGAAATGTGTACTAACCTTGTTTTAAATGTAGCCAAGGGAGAAATATAGTGCTATATTGTGGTGAAAAATTAATTTGCTATTCTGTGAGATGGCGATAAGAGTTGTCTCCCGTTAATATAACTATCATTGCCTTCTTATGGGTTATTAATGGTGAGACATCTATTAAATTCAATAGTTACTCTTCTGTGAAGAATACAAGGATGCACAGAGGTTAGAAGGTTGTTGGATAATAATAAGATGTTGTGCGAACGACAGTAGACCGACTGTACCTTTTACTATTTCTATTATCGGTGTATAAATGACTGAATGTTCAAAACATTCACCGTGACTATTATCAGTGTTTATATTTATCATAAAACGGATTTCACTGTATTTTGATTACGTGATGATTTCAAATGAGTACATATACTAAGAATCAAAGTTGTTGAACTATCTTAGGACATATTGGCACTTAACTTTGACAATGATCATGATTTACTTAGGTAGACTGTTCATATAGTTGCCATCGATATTTATTTAGATGACTAGATTGACTAATTTTACTGAAATAGGATCTAAGACTGATTTCTAAAGTAACTCATACTATCTCATTCACACTACCAAGACCATTCTCTGAAACAATTTTGAAGTAGACAATGACTATGATGAACCTTTACCACTTCGCTAAAGTGACACGAATATACAATAGCAACACATATACCCACATATTTAATGTCTTGTTCTAATAACATAATTACAATGACTATGGGATGTGGACGCACGTACATTTGGTGTACATAAAGTGATAGCAAATACTAGCAAAGGGATTTTGATTCGCTGCTATATTGAGTCTGTTCTCCACTTCCGGAAGAACAGGATGCTGTGTCGCCGCCAGAAAGAGTAACGAACTCGCGTATTGTATTTTCGAATTTCACATGCAACTCTGAGAAATCGCATGATAATAGATACTTGTGCACATCTTAATATTCGCAATTACAGCACACGTGAATTTACAGTGGTATGCATGCGTGCAGAAGTGCATGCAACACAGAGCTGGTCCTTCCCGTACCATTGTCTTCCATCTTTGTGGACCAAGGTTTATCTACATTTAATAGACATTTGCGGACTAATAATGCTAATGTGTTGCTACATATCAAAGACGAAAGTATTCTGTGAAGATATTGATTTCCTTGTTACTAACGTGAGAAAGGACAGTATATACGAACATCAGTTTGTAATAATTTGAAATGAGGTTTATATTATCCAGTACCATTCTCCCTATCATCGTGTTTAACAAACGGGATAATACACTGTCGCTTGCATGCACACGGATATTATTTGGTTTTATTTTCTCTGTCTTCTCAATGTCTATATATCTCTTAGTTTTTCTCTGCATGTCACCCTCCCGCATTCTCACTCCATTTTCCTTCCCTTCTTCCCTAATTTATCTTTCTCCCTCTCCCCCTCTCACTCTCTTTTCCCCTCTTTCTCCTCTCTTACAATCGTCCCTAACTTTCTAGTAATACGATCATGGAACATTTCAGTGTATAATGAACACATTTTGCACTAGATCATCTTTGATTCATAATTAACAGGAAGTGCATACCCAGCTCGAGTTCAAGTTCTATATACTAGTAGTTTCTCCAGTGGTAGTACACAGCAATTTAAACCATTATTTTATGAGGAACCACAACGAGTTATGCGGTACATATAAAAATCTACGTAACATTTTTTTAGTTCCTTAATCTCTCCAAAACAACGTATCCCGTGGACATCTCAAGTATTCTGTATCCTACAGTTTAGTTTATTGCTATACGTGTACTTATTGACATTAATATGAATAATTAAACAGTCTGTAGATTAATACATTAAGGAGCTTCTTACAAGAAAATCCATGTTGTAGCACATGTACCGCCTTTCCACCAATATGACCCGAGCCGAACCAGGGCCACTATTCTCGAAACTTCTTAAGATCTTCTTAGCTTAAGAATGGGAATAGCTCATGCTATAGGTATCCTTAAGATAAAGTTAAGAACGTTCTTAGGCTAAGAAGATCGTAAGAACGTTTCGAGAACAGGGCCCCAGATCTTTAGTCTTATTAATGTAAATGATAACACTGCTACCTCACGAATTATTTTATATTGGCTATATACGAATGACTAATTTGTAACAAAATAATTGCTCTTTGGTAAAGTCTGACCGGTTAACGTTAACCGGTTAACGTTGTGCAGCGACACTTCCGTACCTTTACAATATTTACATTTGAAAAGTAATTTTGTTTGCACTTAATTACAAATGAGATAATTTATTCATAGCTATAGGTCATTATACCTTGACATGTTGGGAGATATAAACTAACAGCTCATGTCCCTTTGGACATGACCGTATATATCATGGTTAATATATCGCACATAAGTAACTTGCATACTTAAATATGTACTACAATAACATGAAGAACATCATTCAGGGTAAAAGTTGGTAAATATTTGACAAAATGACATTATCTGTGCTGCTATATTAAGAGGCAGTACATTATGTGTAACAAGGAAGGTTCTAATCTGTACCGGATCCATAAAGAAAACATAACATTTTATTCCGTTCCATAAAATGATTCCCATTTCTGCAGTTTCAGGAACATGGGTCGTGATCCTATCATGGATAGAGTGAATATGTTGTGGATTGACAACGACATAGAGAAGGAAGGTTGGTGGGATGCGATGGATAACTTCCGGTCTTTGAGCTCTTCCGGTCCCGGTTTTAAGAATACAATGGTAAGTGTTTGTAGGTTTGTTCGGCAATATGTTTATACACATATACCATCATATTTGTCATGCGTTGTCGTGTCTTGTCGTGTGTTCATTCACTGTTGAACATACCTTAAGGCATAGATTAGGTGCATTATCAAGATCCATTAGTATTACACCACAAATATAGATAGAGAGATAGAAAGAGAAAGCAATAGAGAGTGTGTGTGTTTGTGTGTGTGAGAGATAGAGCTAGAGAGAGAGAGGGAGAGAGACATGAAAATTGTGAAAATGTGTTTAAAACGTAGGTTTTACACAACATCCAACATTAAAAACCATACCACAAGTCTGTAGTCAGTTTAATTTCCAGAATTTATTAATATCGAAGTTACTTAAATAATATTAATTAATACGTGCCGAATTGTACTTGGGTAATCGCGTATTCTTAACAGATTAGGAAATATATTACGCGTAAAATAAACATACGATTTAATTCATAATCTGGTTTTGATCCTGAAACACAGAGAAATCCTTCAGGACTGTACAGGATTGTACACAGAGATGACAATCATCACAATTGATTGCATGCCGCAGGCTACTTGCTGTCCAAAGGAGGTAGTAAAGTACTAGAAAATGACACGTCTGTGGTACAAAACAAAAGCCCTGTCGGTCATAATTCATCAGTTGAGACTGAACTTGAAAAGAAATGGTGAGAAGTATACATGAACTCCCATGATAGTGGATGTGAAAAAATCCCGTTAAGAGGCGAAGAAAAATGAGTGCACGGTATTGGAATAGGACCACCTCACAGACTATGGTTTTGTGTATTACATATACTTGAAACTGTAAAACTTACTGATATAGTGACATTCATTTTTATATTAATGCGTTATTTTTCCGAAACGGAGTGGACGTATATATGCAAGGAGAATATTTATTTACTAGGATCATTAAGACGTTTCTAAATGTAAAGTTTAATACATTTTTTCAGACTGTGGATTCACGTATTACTTTAAATATTGTATTGACGATACAGTAACAGCCTCAACATATTACTTCAACAAAAGCGAACATATATTTATCAGACTGTGGAATTGTATTATTTCTACGAAACGGAGCGAAAGGATGCATGCAAAGTACAATATTTATTTAGTAGGATCATTAAGACGTTTTTACATCTGAAGTTTAATACATTTATGATCAGACTGTTGATTAATGTATTAAAAAACTTTGTATTAACGTTTCAGTAACAGCCTCATGATCAACATACTTAAACAAAAGCGAAAATGTTTGTCAGACTGGGGAATACTGTACTGGGGAATAGTTTTAATAATTAACGAACAACCGAGAACGAAAATATAGACAATACCTGTGTATTATAAGTGCGGTGGTTAAAGTTGACTGATTAACTAGTTAGATAGTTCGCAGTCGTATTTGCATGACGTACGTAATATTGCGTCTGATATGATCTTGGCGGCTTACAATGCAACTTTGACGAACATTAAATATTACCGTTATCTATGGTTGCTGTATTTTGGGATCACACGGAAATTAATACCTTTGCATATTTGACAAGAGGATTACTATATGTAATCATTAAATCTTAGCACACTTATTACGATAGATTTTATGGACACTCGAAATCGATGTTTGTCAATTATATTTAAGAAATAAACCAAAGATCGGGACACTGATCTCAAGCCATGTGCGAAATCACAAATACGGATTTTAGAAATGTTCAATTCCACGAATATTTTAAGACTCTTGCTTCCAATCTCCTCTGATTGTTTGCCAAATGAAAGAACCGATGAGGCTTTTTGAAAAGCTTAACTGAAAAGATAATTAAAACAAAAATTCATTTCAAGGATTCTTTGTCAGGGTTATATTTGAGAGCCCACTTTCTCTTAGTAATGGCATAAAGAAGGCTCGCGTATCCTATCCATTATCCCGCGAGGAAATTTTTGTCATAAATGCAGCATAAAGTTACAGACTTTACGACCGAAGTTTCGTGGGTTCGTCAATCGCTAAGGTGGTGGCCTTGTTTGAAGTCGATGGTGGCGTGTGCATCAGAACCTGGAGGACAGTACCTGCATGCCAAGAAAAAAAAGCACACACGTGCAATCAACCGATTTTATTTTCTAGAAAGATGTCTTTTGGAATTCTGTGAAGATTCGTAAATATTCCACTTGATGTTGGTTGGCCTTTCTGCTCTCAGAAAGTAGCATTCGTTTTCTGGCGCGTATGAGTCCCTGGCATCATCACAGGTCCAATCAGCCATCATTCCTGAAAACAGTTTTACTAAAGATTCATTTCCGCATTCAGAATGCGCATGTCAGTGCAAGGCAACTCGGACCGTGTGAGTGTAGTATGTTGTAATCAGCTTAGAATTGATTATTTGATTAACATCAAAGACTGGTTTGATTTGTAACACCTGCACATCGTACTAATATTGTTTGGCGACACATTATACTATACCCATATCATAACGTGCAAAATCATTCTTTGACATTATATATAAACTATGGATTTGCCTATCGATTACGCGAAGGCGTAGCAATAGTTACGTTAAATAATTCAAAATAACGTTATACTATACCCATATCATAACGTGCAAAATCATTCTTTGACATTACATATAAACTATGGATTTACCTATCGATTACACGCCAAGGCGTAGCAACAGTTACGTTAAAGAATTCAAAATAACGATAATAATATATGCTTTAAAATTGTTTAGGCATATTTGGTATGTATTACCATGACAGGGTATGTCATAATAATTCAATAAAACCATTAATGATATATATTGCACAGAAGCAATTTGTAATAGTTAGTTTATTCTCAGAAAACACACACCAAGCCAGCCACCGTACCATTAATAGTTTTCACTGACGGGTTCAAACGTGACAAACCAGCATGCGTTTTTATTGTTGTGGATGACTGTAAATTCTGGTATTTAAATTTATTGCAATTTTATCAGTAAGCCAAGCTGTTTGTAATCCAAATCTGTACGTCACATTGTATAATTTATTCCATCTCCCGTGGATATGGTGAATATCAATTGTCTCGCATAATGCAGCATTTAATGTGTCAACTCTAACGGAAAATACGCACAGAAACACAGGCAAACAATGACGTTATCTACGTTTACTGTCATAATATTGTATAACCATCAGTTGACCATCAGTAATATTGTTCAAGGATACGTATACTTACGTATACTTACATGCATTATTATTATACTATTATTATTTAGAATATTGGAATCGAGAACGAGTGCTTTTATTTTCTATAATACGTAAATTTAATAGAAAATGGAATTCGTTTATTGACTATTTTTGTTTGGTGTCTTAACATACTCTACAACTGGACTACTAATTTGCAAACCAGCCATTGCACATACATGTATACACATTATTGAACATCGATATGCTTCATTATTGAATTTCATATTTTCTTGGTACTATTTTCTTGGTGCTAACTACATGTTCCCTAAGCTTGACATTCGAATTATTATAATATTTACCCACGTAATGAGTAATATTTATCTCGTACAAGGAACAGTGCGCTACGTATATTTTGTAATGATCGTTGTTATCATACTCGATATAATTTAACGTGTTTCGGAACCATTTCGAATATATATACGCGATATAGGCCTACATGCCTGAAATGGTTCCGAAACACGTTAATTTAATCGAGTATGATATATACTAGTATATATATATTGTTCAGATTATGATTTCATTTCGTACCACTTTAAACGAATGTACTTCTTGCTATTGCCAAACAAAGTAAAGTATATGACTAATGTTAACCTACATGTAAAACAAATGGATTTTAGCAAATAAATTTACGATTCATGCATTCGTTTTTAGCCATAATCCGACAGAATAAGAATACTCATGCACATATTGATATTTGTATACTATCTAACCAGAATGATGCAGTCCAAGCTATAATAATAATAGTAGTAGTAATACTACTAATAATAATACAGGTAATAATATTAATAATATAATAATAATAATAGTAATAATAACTTTCCATGTATTGGCTGTATGATTCGTCATTGCTCGAATCTCTGAAACTAAACATGTAGAAACAAAATGCAAACATTACTGAAGACGAGTCTCAACCAGAAATACTTGAATAGTTTAACCACAGCGTTCTTACTGCTGATTGGCGTCCATGATCAACAATGGGGTGTTCTCGTTTTGTTGTCGTGGCAGTAGGCTATATATCACATACTAAGCATATACATATTTATATCTGGTAATCTGGTAATTATAAAACAGGTATAACATATCTGCTGTAAATTCCAATTCAATACTTGAAACGCTATCACGTAGGCAGGATTTTACCTCAATGTCCAAACAGCAACTCTCCCAATGCACCCTGCCAATTGTCACGCCTATGACGAGACAATGCTAAGATACGACATGGAGGTAGACCAATGTCTTCTTTGTTAGTCGCTATGCATATATTCTAAGCGTAATGAGCTAAATGCAGTTGGAGACAGTGTTTATGGCAGGTGATTTGACTTTTAGTAGATAATTCTCATATATGTGGTCATTAGCTCTATGTGTAGAACTGCCTGGTGTGAACATTTATGCCTGGCCCCCATGGCGGGATTTGAACCAGGAAACTGTTATACGTTTTAATACAACGCGAATTAAATAAGGAATTAGCATGTATATATGTACACTGTACTTTTGAATGTTTGGTAACTACTAGTATAACACATAACGACAACCACCAGTTTCGATGCCAAACGCATTTTATTATTTGTTAAACAATTACCACTAACACAGTAGCATCCTAATTGAACACGGCTCCTTCGACCACTCAATATAACATTTAGTTCTCCAAGAGAAGCAGCCACAAACACCATCCATTCTGCATAGCGTTCTGCTGTGATGCCAACTTGCAGTGGTTATCTCCCTTAGACTGTACGTCGCGGGGGCCAACGCTGAAACCCCTTCGTACAGTAACTATAACGTAGAACTCAGGATTCCAGGATGCGTTTTATATGAGGAAATGTGGCGGGGAGCTGTTTAAAGAACCATCCATCTTCTTAGAAGCTGAAACATTCAAGACCCCTATTATTCAGGTCATTAAATTTCATCTGACGTCGACGTGGGTGGTTAGGTTTACAAGGTAGATATATTTACCAGTACTGGCGGCGTCCTCCTATGGTATCTGCGAGAAGAGATGACGTACAACAATAGAAATAGAGACTAAAAGGTATATAATTAAAGGATATACCGAGATGTGTACTAAAAGTGTGTCCGCGATTGTTTGATAAGAATCTTTGCCTATTTAATTTCCACCATTGTTATTAACATTGTGTTATTTCGTAAGATTCAGATAATGCGTTTCAGATTTATTTTTATTTTTGAGAATTTCATGGTATTTGATAATATAAACAAAAATGGACATATAAGATATGTAATAAAATAAATATTACAAAGTATCACCAATGAAGGATCAAACTGATGAACTAAATATTGTGTTTAAAAGGGCGATAACTCATTCGGTGATACTTACCGTGACTAGTGTACACACATTTTACATGGTAAATATTGCGTTAATATATATATATATATATATATATATATATTACGTCTACAAGGGCATTTCCAGTATACAACTAATCAATAATGTTTCTCAAAATAATTTCTAAATAATTAAAAAAATATATTATGTTGAAAAACAAGGTATAGGAAATGATCACAAGTATAGTTATTTGTGTACATCACAGCATTCTACACGTTATTCGGATACACGTAATAGACATTATTATTAATATTCTCTTCTAAATACCTTGACGCGTCGATGTTTTCCATTTTCAAACGAAGCTTACAACGTCTATGTACTGCAAAGCCAATCACGAGATTGCATACGACATGGTACATGCAGACATTCAAAGAGAACACACAGGGCACAAATACAAACTACCTCTTCAAAAACACGTTCCCTCTTTGTCGAAGACATGTACTGTTCGTGTAAGCAACCCACTTTTATTTCTAAGAAAACAACATTGTTGTGTTTGAAATCAAACTTTAGTCTGCTAGAACGATTTATTCCCTAGGAGTGCTTGGCCACCCTGGCGAGGGGTAGTAGGGAACTGCTTGCAAAACAGCCGATACTTTCTCTTATACGTTAAGTATTGTTTTAGTGAACTGTGTCTATTTTAAGATGATTTCATCCTTCCCGGTATCGTTTCACATGCTGTAGATGAAACCTATTATGAAACCATAAATAGCAATTGTATACATATTATGCTTTGGTGGAATTTCATCCCGTTGAAAAGGTACCGTAGTACGGACCAATAGTTTGGCAATATATCTTAGTGAATTTGATTTTTCTTTTTCTTTCTTGTTTCTATTCACTTCGTAATGCCGGCATTACTTATTAATAAATACATTTGCTTCATAGTTTAGAAGAAATGAATAGTAATATATACCTATAAATATATTAATTATATTTAACAACAACAGCAAACAGTTACAATATGATATAATAATGGTACCGTCATAAATATTACTATAGTTATACGCAATATTTCCCAAGCAACGTGTACTATTTTAATTTGTATGTTGATCTAATAGTTTGATAATTTATTATTATCATTATTATACATTTATTTAGCTGAATACGTAGACATTTCATGTGTCTACAAAGCGGTCTTATTTATACTATGTATTCCCCAAAGCGGATAGTTATTATTATCACTATATTCATATTGTATTTACCATAATATTGATCCGGAAAAGCATATGATAGTAAACCAGAATTTTGTATCGCCTATATTAAGGAACAGAACATAATCTATTTTCTTGTTACGTGTGAATGAAATATAGTATTAATGATAGAACTGAACTAATCAATTGATTTATTCGAAAGTATACAAACAACTTCGCAAACAACGACCATGTATGATTCTGATATCAGCAACGGAATTCGTCTTGCCTTTTGCAAGTTATTGCACATTGTATTTGTAAATTTAAGTCGAATTTGTCATCTACTATTATTATGTATCTTGAACATAATGGTAGCCTATAATACAATTGAGGTAAGCTATATTATAGCCACCGGACAACGTCCTCTAGAGCTCGATATCCTAACAGTTAAGGGATACCTTTGCTCTTATTTATACCACGATATCTTCCCCAAAGTGTTACCTACCGTAGCCGGATATTCATGGCAGTAGTACATCACTATAAAAATACCTCATACCTACTAGTGTATCCTTTCTTCTTGAAATCTAATACCAAACGTTACCCGCTCTTCAACAACAAGTCATGGTCCAACTCAAATTCTTGAAATGGCCAGACGAGACCAGCTATATTTCAAATCGAGGACAAGAGTCTAGGCCAATTCTATTGCCTGCACTGTGATATTCGGTCGTATTATATATGACTGGAAGTAGTTAATTTATCGAATGTAGGCTACTCCAGCAAAGGCGTATGACGTGGGAGATCCTGTTTCCGCCTGTATCCAGCCATACTTCGGCGACTGAGGACTATGCTGCCGTATGCCAGGCATATTTTATTGGTAGGAAAATACCCCTTTAAAAGCATTCCAAACACGTTAGAAGATCCAGTCGTGTTTTGAAAACATTTCCTCCATAATTTGGTCTACTAGCTGTCACAGAGGACTCATTAATTCCTAGCAATGACCCAAACTGCCATTTCCGTTACCAATTTCGACTTGTCAATGCAATACGGCTTTTCTTGTACATTTGTTTTTTTTCTTTGTAAAGTCCAAATTATGGTCATAATAAACTTTTAGTAGTACATGTGTACCAGTATATAGTCAATGCGTATGACCATGACTAGTGACGGAATTTAAAACAATGCTTTATTACCCATTAGGGATTTATTTAAAGAAAAACTAATGACGCAAGTAAACAAGATTAACAGTCCTGTATAATCTACTATATAGTACCCGTATACTATAGATATGTAGGTTGCAGTTCTAAGCATAGTGAGAACCCTAATTTTGAACCATAAATGTATTCGATTTGTATATGCAATTAGACATGGTCATATGCAATTAGACATAGGGGAACGTTCCGCTATTTATCTTGTCAAAGATCCATCAACTGAACTGTGAAGGATTTGCGAGAAAACGTTGCG
>JAVCKZ010083678.1:0-12417 GCA_034780755.1 Lepetodrilus elevatus
CACATGACGTTTTATGAACACAATTCCGAGTCGAGTACAGAAACGTACTCAGAAAAGTTTCGTAATCTCGGGGCCAGTTCATAAAACTTCACGTGACGTCATAACCCTACTCAAACGGCATACTCTACGAGTTCTTAGTAGAGTATGGAAAATGTTTCGTAATCTCGGGGCTTGGTCTTGCAACAAATACTTAATTTGCGATGAGAATATTTGTGATGGGGGAATGGCATACCTCACCGGAGGACCAGACAACATGTTTATACGCTCGTCAACAAGAACGTTTTAGCTGCGGGGACAACCTTATGGCGACATCGTCATTCAAATGTTACGTGACACAGACAACCAACTGTCCTTGTGTGTTTATGGCTGCCTAACACGAATATAATCTTGTTAGGATGCGGAGAAGAGCTGATTTCTATTAAGGACGCCGATAACATCCTCTACCATCACGGGGGTTTAGCAATCTTTTACTTAATTTTACGGTATTTTCGACGGCGTGCCTTCTCGGCAGGTAGCAAATGGCAGTGGCATTGGTTTAACCCCATTCTTGCTGGAGGCACTGGCAGCAGCCGTTTTGATTAAACCCAGCTTGGATAAGGTTAAATGTTAAGATGTAATCATTGCACTAAGTAAGAACCTCAAAGTAATCAGAGGACGTAGTAGAAAGAAATATAAAATACAATGTAAAATAAAAAGGTTTATAATGCAATTCAATTTCAATTAATTCGTAATTGGCATTCTAGAACGCCGAAGAAACCAAAACCGTAATAAAAAATATTATTTTGCAAAGTTTACACTTTCCTTTCGAGGTGTGCAATATAATTAAATTTCATAGAAGATTCTTTTAACGTTGGATATGTAAATACTCACTAAAAAACGTTAGTAGAGCTATTATTTCGACACATTCATATACTTCAAAATAATATGTTGAATTGGCTAACATTGTCACTTTAATACGGCAGTGGTATTTGACACTGATTCAACGTGGATGCCATCTATACTAGGGCAATAGAACTTATTGGCGTGCATATAGTTCATCATTCACCTAATCCATGCCACACCTTACATATCAGCATGAACTGAAGTTATCACGGGGATCTAACCATGGCAGTCTGGAACACGGATAAATGACAGTATTTCCATCGCCATAGGCATCAGCCCTATATATCTGATTTGCTTTGCGTGAATTGGGGGGAAACTGGTTTACAGTCAGAATCCCGACCTACTAACCCAGATTTAACTCATGGAAATAACAAATTAAATATGTATTGCCTTTTTCGTCACCCGGCAGTAAGTCAATGTGCTGTCACAGATATTATACCAGTAGCCTACTATTTTGGTCTAAGCCTGTGTCATCAACTTTCTTGTACACGAACTTGAATTATTCTTGGACGCTAAAATGTGAAGACTAAATTAAATAGTGTTAATGTGAAAAATGTCTACCACGAAATGCCTTCCATGAGACACCTGACATTTAACACCTGACATTTAACAATACAATATTGTCTAATAGACATTTTGAGATAAATGTTCTTCTCGAACATACAAGTTGATCTCATGAGATGCTTGATTAGGTTAATTAACCGCAGTTTACAAGATCGTCATCCTCGAAACACAGGCTATTACTACACACAATCTCGTCAATATTTGGCGTAGTATAGTCACAATGGTTTAGCTTTCGAGGAAGTAAGTTCGTCTGATTGATTTACTGTTAAAATATACATAATACGTTGCTCAATCCTACAGAGGGTACAATTCTACCCGCGTTATGAAACCTAGTTGGTGTTCCATTGACTCTCCAGGACACGCCTGAACATCCAGGGTATCGTTTCTCGAAGCTCTCTTAGACTTAGCCGCCAAGGTACCATAGCACTCTCTTTCCCGATAGCTAATACATTGCTAAGAGAGTGCTATGGTCCGTTAGCGGCAAAGAGAGCTTCGAGAAAAGATACCCTGGACATGAATGGAATACGGGACAGGTGTGTCCAGGACGCGTCCAATGTGTCCACGCTGAAGAGGCGGTGTAGTCCGTTCAGCAGCAAATGTATGACGTCACAAACACAAACAGTATTTGCCTCGGCCCTCTACTTCCTGTGAATGGACTGCACGAGCGGTTCCATTCACGGTCTGGACATGTCTGTCCAGAATGTATGTCGTGGACTGTGAATGGAACACCACCCTAGTTGCAAAATTGTCGATAAAACTTCACAGTCGCATCATTACATTCACATTTCGTCAAGAATCAAGCAAGGCTACGGGACAATTAGACCTTTGTTGAGAAGTGTACGATAAGCGCAATCATTATTGCCGCGCAGACAAATCGCTGAAGTCACGAACAACATCCATCAAGTAATCGCAACCTTCTGTTTTAACTGCAACACGATATATTTAGTGACTTAGATGCCTTTTCTGAACCCGGGCTCAAGCCACTGCCGAGTGGCCGGAAATGAACCGTGCTCTTGTTTATTGCATTGCGAGCCCCACGTCGGAGCGAACCGCATCACGTGTCTTAGGTTGGAATTGACAATTTCTATCCTCAGGATATTTGTGAGACCTTTTTTTTGTGGGTGCCTGTGAGTTTGCTCGTAATGCAATTACAGAACATTTTGGTGGAAAATAATCACAAAATTTCAATTTACCACCTGAAGAAAGCAATACTATTGAAAGTGGTATTCTGGTCCGCTAGCTAGTCGCATTGTCGCGTGTACAAATATCAACTGGGATAAATCTCATATTACTAAGTGGCAGTTAGTGAATTCAACATTATTGACATTATAAGATGGAATTTATTTTTGTATTATAGTACAATACATTAAAAGTAATGTTCGAGAGGGATCGTGTGTACTGTTAGGAAATAGTATCCATTTGTTTTTATATTGAATCGATGTCGTTGTGGATTTTGTATAGTTTACCAAAAGTCCCTATGAAGAATGTACATATATTATGTGCAGCTTGTAGCCTATATGAAGCTAGTTGATCTACGAATGTAAAGACAGATCTTCAACCGAAACTATCCATTCACATATTTAATTTATCTGCATACGTGTTTTATTCAATCAGATTTCCTTTTTCCTTACTTCTAATTACCAATATTTTTATATTTATTTCACTAATTTTGACAGATTTAGTTAAAGGGAAATAACTCTATGGAGATGTCAAGAAACCTATGATCCTGCATAACAAAAGTAATGATGTGTACAAGTATATACTTGTACATACCGGTATACTGTTAGACCACAGCCATGGCGTATATTTACAGCAAGTTCGACAGGCGGATAATACTAACTTAATACAATTAATGAATACTCTTCGGTAATCTGTCTTCTTACAAGTGACATATCTCTTTCGACATTATTAGCTTAAACGAATTTTAGATAACAACACAAGAAGCCTTAGGTATTAGATACTATCCTGCAGTTCTTATTTACCAATTAAGATTGTTTACTTTTTGCGAGGCCACAGTTTAGCATAAAATAGGTGACGAACTATGCATCGATAGTGTCATCATATGCCACAAAGCACAATAATCCGCGTACATTCGCTAATGACAACTTGCCCTGATCGAGGGTCTTCATGACGGTTAGGCCCTACAACCTCTAAACTTCCGGTGCTAAACTAGAAACCAAAGAAAATCTGTCGATTCCACTGACAGGCATAGCTTTCATTAGTCAAGGAGTTCGGCACCCTGGTCTTAACGTTAGAAGAAGCAGGTCAATAAACAATGGACAACTTCATCAAGTTGATAGTTTGTCTATAGCCCCGCGGAGACGCGACGCCGGGCATTCCTGTCAAGGTGAATGATGTGTAAAGTACCTGGACCAAGGTTCTACTGCTAAACTTCGGTCTCAAGGGCAACGGTCGTCACTATATCCTACAAGCCAGATGTTCCGCTCGGCGAGGTGAATGGCCCTAATGAAAATATATCCATTTGTTTTTCTGGTTTGTTACCGATGTTACAGAAGAGCGGTGACGCCTTCTCGGGTTATCAATCTGTCTGCGATGAACCCAAACCAAAGGATCCCACGACACGGAGATTAATAGATGTCTGGACCAATATCAGAGACCAATATCAACAACTTGGTCAGCATAGGTAATGGTTTGATAAGTATAGCTAGTGTAAGGAAACAATGTAACAGTGGTCATCGAAAACAACATTCATTGAAACCCTTTGAACCAGGAAAACATTTGCTCTACGAACATTTCCCGGTATAGGGTGTCGTCTAATCATACAGTTAATTTGGCTTCAAATTACTTCTTTCTAAAACTTCAAACCATTTGAATTACCATGCTTTTCATTATTTATTTCTATAGTTTCATGTACATGAACATGTACTGTGTATAGTTAATTAATAGTTTTCGAGATAAATAATTTACATACAGATATAATAATTTCCTAGTGATTTATTATCCATAATATATAGAGCCTAGCCGTGTACTCTCTATTATAAGCATTTAAAAGAACGTTATTTTACATTGTTATGAACATTTCAGAAGGTTTAATTTGCTATATAGCTGTATCAGCTCATCTAATTGGAAATAGAAATATGCTGCTTTCATTTGTGTGGCTATACTAGGTTATTAAATAAGGAAAATAACTCTGTTTTGTCAGCGGGATAAAAAAGGAAATGATAACAAGGCCAAGGGAACAGAACTATCAATTATATTCGGATGTTTACCCCGCTGAAAAGGAGGAACTGATTTATGAATACCCAATAACAGTATATAAAAAACAGTAATTGAGATTTAATTTAGAAGATGGAGTATTTTTTGTTCATATCCGGTATGCCTATTACTCGCTGCGGATAGAGGATGTGGGTTAGTATGGTTCGTGGTAGCCCTTGTCAATGGCGTTTCGTATCAATTTTTCGATTTTTAATGATTTTGACATTTTTTGAAAATTGCTACTCTAGAGTGGAAGTGGCCAATTTTAAGCTAAAATTTAGTTTGGTGTGGTAAAAGTTAACCAGACTATAAAACCAATAATTTCATGAATAACCCCATGTGCATTTACATCATAGGCATGTCTATGAGCATTGTTTATCAGCAGCATGACCTCTAAAGTCACATGACAGAATTGACCAATCATAAACATTTGAGGTGATATCTCCTATGAGATATAAAAAATTGATATCTCATAGCTCAGAGAAAATACTAATATGAATTTTAACTACTAACTGCATATCATATGATATTTACTCTCGGAGTGAGCACAGAGACTATTAGCCCCTGCAATTATTCTAGGCGATCAATATCTAAACAGGAAAACCACAGACGGCGTTAAATTGACGCGGACACAGAGTTGAACACGTGCAACAAGTACAACAACACGTAATAATGGTCCGAGGGGAAGTAAGCACCATTCCTGATTACCCTCGGGCAACTGGTGGACACGTGTATCAATGACAGCTCAACCTCTTTGATGACTTGCTAATAATCGTGCTTGGAAATAGACGATGCCGTACTTCAAAGCACTATGTACTGATTATGTGTTAATGACTGGTCCCCTTCCTTACTGGAAGGCACGGCTAACACGCGGACAACAAGGCATAAGACTTGCATGACATTATTCTGTCAAATATCCTGTTGTTTGGATAAATACAGGCATTTATCACTGACGCGTATCATGTCGTTGCATAATGCACGTAATCATGTAATAATGCCAATTTCATTAAAATCAGATCTCAGCCAGAGTTACGAAGCGAGTGTCATATATATCTGTTGGAGCGTTAGTTTCGAATCTTATTTTAATGAGACTGGTAATAATGCACGTGATATAATGAGCATGCATCGGTGTAAATGCCATATAATATTCCATAAATAATTGTCATCAGTTGTAAAAAAAACCCAGCGTATTATTATTTATAGATTGATAGGAACGGGAGTGGGATAAAGAAAGTACTGTATGACACAATATATACAAATCATTATGGAAATGTTACGTAATGCTGTCAATATCAAATATGCATATAATGACATAAATGATTATTAATATAATTTCTGAGTATTCAATTATTCAAGAATATAGGGAATACACTTTGACATATAGGTTACGTTGATGTATGTCATATCAGAGCCGAAAGATAAGTGGATTATATACAATATTTGAAACATGGAGGTTAACAGGGTATAATTGAATGAATAGCAGATTGGAATTCAGTTCAAGACAGTGACATTAATTTCAATTAAATTCTTAACATCGCCAACAAATCCGATAATTTAGAGAAATTGATTCCGTGTGACAGTCTCGAGATGACCTAATAAATGTTAATGGACAAGTGAAACAACACTCATCAAAGCTAGAAGACATCTTGGCCGGGTTATAGCACTTGCAAAAACAAAATCAATATTCGCACACAGAAGATCCATTATAACTCGAGAAGAAAACATGCCGTGATTCCAAATTACTTCGAGTTTGGGCTGTCATACTTGTAGTCGGAAGTGTATGACAGGCGGACGGGGACAACTACTATGGCGACAGTCAAGGCAATCGATCGAGAAATTGACGCCGTCGCACAGAGAAGCGTCATCAGCTCTTCCGGTGTGGTATTTTCTGTTTTTCATATTTATGGACGCGTTCATGAATATGTATGTATTGCTGACGTATAATTAGATGTTATTATTTGCTATTTAAGTAACAAAGCAGCTATGTTTTCGTGTGTTAATAACAATAACGTGACCAATATAGCTACAGTAATGTTATAATAATTAGTATATCCATTAGAGTACTATTTTAAAAACTATTATCTACTCGACTACATCAAAGCATCCAGCATAGTTCTGTGATCACATCTACACCTTCTCTAATGTATTCTTGTGTGGCTTATTCTGGATTTTCTGAGCATTAGAGTACTATACTATCCCATCCAATGAAAGTTACTAACATCATTTAAATATTGGACATAAAAGTCTATTTTAAATATTTGTTATGCCTGGTTAATATCTAAATCTCATGAGATCACACATCTCAACCAATAAGACTCTTTCCTTTTTACTTATAAAGAAAAACATTAATTTAAGCACAATGTCATGTACGTTAATTCAAATTAGCATATAAGCATTACCTCCAAATGCATGCTTCATATGATATAACAGTATACTACTATATAGTATACACAGTATACTATCAGAGGCGTATCCGGGGGTGGGGGGTGGGGAATATAATCATAACCATCCACATGCATGCTTCATATGGTGTAACAGTATACTACTTACTAGTATACACAGTATACTATCAGAGGCGGATGCGGGGGTGGGGGGTGGTAATAAGCATAACCCTCCACATGCATGCTTCATATGGTGTAACAGCATACTACTTACTAGCATACATGGTCTATTCCTCTACAGAATATCAAACGACCGCCGTTTTGAAGTTCCTCAATAAGATTCCGAAGTGCTCATAAAATCAGCATGTAGAAATCTGTGCTGACAGACAGATGAAACTTGGCAACATTATAATACATGTATTGTGAAACTTACACTATTCTACGTAGACCAGCTAGTCCTATTACACCGGATCCAATCATAATGACGTCACACATTGATATCGATTATATCGACAGTTTTCACCTGCCACATATTACGGTAATATCGAGGTTAACATAGCGAAATTCTACACACGAAGACCCCTGTAATTAGTAACACTACGCTCTTGAATTAACACGTAATGCAATGCCTGCATGCATGCTTCTCGATAGTATCGATCCCAATGCCAACTGCGTCATGACATGGAAGTATATACCACGTAGAGATGATGTACTACGTAGGTACATCCGTTAATTTAGACGTGATACCACTACGGAGCGCTAGCACTAATTACTGGTACCGGTGTACTGATGATGCTATACCTGCACTGTGCAGACGTGGAATCTTGTTATAATATCGTAAGTGCACGACGCCCGTGTATAACAGATCGCTACGAGAGTGCTTATGGTATTGTAGTAGATATACGAGAGCTTCGAGAAACGATAACCTGAAAGGTATAACTTATAACTGACTTTGATGTCCAGTACTGTCCACAGACCCCTGGGTGGGGATATAACTCAGAACTGGCTGCAGGATCAGCTCGACGATGGGTGACGTAAATAACAACTCACACACTCATTCAATCTCTGTACATAATTATATGCTTCTACAAGCCTAGTCTGTGTCACACCTTGTTCTCACCCATCCTCGAAAAACAGGGTATCGTTTCACAGAGCTCTCTTAGCCGCTAATATGCATTAGCTATCGGCAAAGAGAGTGCTATGGTCTCTTAGCGGTTAAGAGAGCTCTGTGAAACGATACCCTGGTCATTATGACTACACCTAACCTCCGTCAAATAAGGAGGTTATGTGTAATCATAATGAGCTGTGTTTCGAGGATGGTTTTCACCAAATATACTCCTATTCAAAACATATCCTAGAGCAGTAATCACCCAAATATTCCTATTCAAAATGTCTCCATATTGTAGTTGTGTAAATCTAGATTTTTCTGGCTACTTTCATATAATCACAATACCAATCGATATAATTAAAAAATTAAAATATCATATTTAAGTTATTTACTTTCACCTTCTTAGACTATGGATATGATCCTACCAGCTCAATGCGTGGATAAAACTTCTGATTGAATTACACCCCCTTGTGGCGTATGTATTATTGAGATTACTAGCATCTCAAGGTGACAATAAACGCTTACTTTATACATCTCTTATGCAGGCCTAATACCGTAACACTGAGATCTTGATTTCCGTCTGAGAAAACTACTGATCTAGTTGTCACTCTTAATCTTTCGCAAACGTAATCAAGTCTCCTTGGTGGTCTAACCGAATCTGTATCATCGGCAGAGACTACGAAGCCTCTCTCTCTTCAGACAAGAGTCCTTGAATTACAGCAAATTTGTTGTGTACAAACGAGGACCATCTATTTGTCAACAGGTTACAACGACCGCTAACTCGTGACCAAGATCTGGAGCTAAAATTAGCGCCCCTAAGAGACGCCCATCTACTTCAATATATATCTTAACTCAATAACCGATATTTTTGGTGGTAGTTTTAAGACACCCCGTTTAATTCTGTCTGGCGCCTAATAGAAAAGGCCACTGGCAGTTTCTATAGAGAGCATTCTGACTATAGTAACACCAGACCATATTCGCACGCCAATATACATATGCTAGAACACGTTAACTGCACAATCAGATGATAGCGCTATCTTCATGCACAACTCAATTTGCTGGTGATCGAATACTGAGCAAGTGCTGTTAGTTGACGAAACGCGGAGCTCGGCACTGCTCACGAAGACAGGCAAGACCACGTCTGACGAGCTACACTTGGTGTGGCAACAATATTAGGCTATCAATAACATGTTTGCTTGCCAGAACGACACTTTAGAAGGAGCTAAACCAATTTCTGCAGCAACATTAGCGAGGCTTCTCTGCAACTTGCCAGATTGCGTGCCTAGGTGGAAAAAGAGCGTGTCGAAGGGTCAGGATTGTGTTGGAACCGGTGGTGGATGGTATGTTCACTTAAAGGGGAAACTACACGCTACGAGTGTTCGCTTTGTAGATGAGCGCACTGCTTGGAGAATTGCAGTCTTTTTGATTGAGCAGCGATTGTGCGAGTGTGTGTGTGTGTGTGTGTGTGTGTGTGTGTGTGTATGTGTGTGTACACATGTGCGTCAGTGCATGTATGCATGCATGCGCATGTCAGTTTGCGTGTGCGTGCTTTGTAGATGAACTCGATGCTTGGCGAATTGCAATATTTTTGACTGAGCAGCGAATGTGTGTGTGTGTGTGTGTGTGTGTATGTGTGTATGTGTGTGTGTGTGTGGTGTGTGGTCTGTGTGTGTATATGTGTATGTGTGTGTGTGTGTGTGTGTGTGTACACATATGCGTCCGTGCATGTATGCATGCGCGTGTCAGTTTGCATGTGGGTGCGTTGTCAGAAAACAATGGAGGATTCCATATTGTTGAGCAATTCTATTCTAGATTTGTACATACGTCTTTAATTATATTTCCGCCTAATACTTAAGTTATAGCGTTAGATTTATATTGCAATTATATACCTGTATTGAAATCAACCAAAGCATTTAATAAAATTATTCATTATCTTAACACGTAGCTTCAGCATAGGTATGCCATTTTTACTTGATTCGCACATTTCGCAGGATCAGAATAATGGATACAGTAATTAGATGACAAATGCACAAGACAATGCAATGCATTTGACACGTTCTTTTACGTCTAAATTTGACAGTATGTCTGACAATCGGTTTTTTTTCAATGATGATAGATGAAGCTCAGCCCAACTTGATTAACTTCCGTAAAATGTATTGCTCCCCAAAATACTGTTCAAGAACGTGTTCAACACTAGTGTTCGTCTAGCTCATAATGCAATCTGACAAGTGAAATAAGACACACATCTGATATTTTGGAATAACTGAACAATTAATGTGATCAAAAGCTCGCAACGTGTTCTATACATGACGTGTGCGATTACAACAAGGATGCTACAAATGATCCAGGGTCTCGTAGTAGACACGAGGTTTAAAAAAACGACACCATGACCTGTGAATCTATCCATGGGTACTCCTACAGCTTAGGAAACAGGAATGCGTGTTATTCGTGTACTATTTACTAATACGAGCATTTGTTAACGTGTGCCAAGCGGATGACGAGGATTAACATGCATTTCATCATGTAGTAAACAAAATTAATTAAGGCTTAGTAACCTCTTTGGCTATATACATTCAGCTGTATCTTAGTTTAACAAGGAAGAATATCCACAGGTTTTAGGTACTCTTCAAGAACTTACAGAAGTATTAGAAGAAGAACGGCATCAGATTCCTAAAGAAACTGGATGGGAAAGTTTGTCCGAGAGAAGGGGGGAACAAAATAATAATAATTCCTAAAGACAAGGTCTGAAATTTGGTGAATGAGTGAGTGAGTGAGTGAATTATTGTTTTACGTCACAGCGCGAATCTTTCACCCAAAGCTTATATGGTAGCTTATCTATGATGGGAATCTCGCTCTATTGACCGATCCCAGCCCGCGTATTAATTAACGTGGAAAGGGAAATAACTCGTATTAACTATCTATAGATTGCACATATTATTACCTCGAGGCTATCAATATTTTTTTCAACAGACAGCGGGTAGGTATTCAACGGTTGAAAAGTTACCCTAGGGTAGGTTTTCAATCTTACACCTGCATTGGCCTCGAGATTACGAAACATTTCTGAGTACGACTTCATGTATACTCAACTCAGAATGTTGTTCATAAAACGTCATGTTTCTTTAGCATATGAATTGAGCACAAACACGTACTCAGAAAAGTTGTGTTGAATGGGGGCCTGTACTATTATCACGTCTATTAGTATGGAGGAAGATATGATCCTAGATAATCTCTGGGTTTACTCAGCTGATGTTTTCAACCATTATCGGGCAGAAAACCAACCCCAAAATCAACACACGACACTTGTTATCTCCGCTACGTTCCATGGGCATTCAATAGTGCGAATGTGTCTTGTAACACATGCCACTTGTTATCTCCGCTACGTTCCAGGGGCATTCAATGGTCCAACTGTGTCTTGTAACCAGTTGTGCAATGTAAATGAATACTACAAACCCATGTATCGACAAACTCATAACTTTCACTTGACATGCAAGAACACTCAATGGATACTTTCAATAATGGTCAGTTTACATGATCCCCGAATATTACATTCATATATAGGTTTATATTCAATTCTTGTACCGACTGCGTACAGCCACATTTACATAACTTCCTTTTATTTCTGCTACATGCTCTGAGTCGTTGGTTTTGCCATGGCTTTTTACCTTTTATGTCTGAGTTTTATCTGTGATGTAAAATAATTCCTTTTGCGTAATAAAGCATGCATTATTTTTATATCGCATGAACATAATGAAACAATGCAGTATGAATAATGATTCAATGCGTTATGTTATTTTAATGTCGACTTATAACAATCGCAATGTTTTGTAATGATGATAGATGAGACACGAGAACAACTGAATTAATGTTCGCATTATTGTTTCCGCAAGGCGAATACTCTGTACAACAACGCCAGTAATGTATCCCTAAAATCGTACAATTCAATAACACTAGCTAAAAAGCAATATTCCGTTCGTGCACCTTGCATGCATGTTTAAGAAGAAATCGGTTAAATAATAAAATCGTAATGAATCGATCAGCTGACACATGACATTTGGAATGTAACTTTTGATAGAGTGAGCTACTGTAGATCCATGAATTTTAAAGGCATAATATCGCGGTTGATTGACCTATATATGGACACACGGATTTCGATCTGAGACTAATTATGCATGATTTGTTCACCCAAAAATATGTATTTACTGATGTACTTATCCCCCAGCACTCGATAGTTATAAAACAAATGTTATTTTATGTTAAATAAGGGAA
>JAVCKZ010083689.1:0-12415 GCA_034780755.1 Lepetodrilus elevatus
GGTACTGACAAGACCAAGGATGATAACTGCATTGCCACTCTACAGTCAGTGCATCCTATCAATATCGCGTCAAAAAGGTAACTTTCGCGAACATTGATACCGGGCCCCCTGGGCGGGATTTGAACCTGGAACCTTTGGCTCTGAAGTCCAACACTCTACCACTGCGCTACATACCGCCCCAGGAAATATAGTTAATAATGTAAATAATTTGATGTCGCGCAAAAGCGTCCTTCAGACGCGAAATCCAAGCATTGACCATGTTGAAAACATTGATGTCACACCCTATATTTACTATGGTTACGCAAAGCCTATTTGTTGCCAGCTTGTGTACATCCTTTTCTAATGTACTGCGTAGTGTTGTGTTCCATTATTTTAACAGTTCTGGTCGAGAAACAATCACATAAATTAGGAAAACGGTAAAAAATGTAGTGACCGATACGCTGGGACAGAATCTTATACGACCCCATCCCAGCGTATCGGTCATGTTTCTGTGCACAATGAATCCCAACACTGGCTAGAATAGAATGTAATGGAAATAGGTCCCACACCCCACACACATTCGATCGTTGTTGTGAAAAATTGTATTGAACAAATGTCATTAACTGAACCTGGTTATGAAGCTGAGCATGCATATCTGTAAAACTTTGATTAAAAAGATATGTGAGAAACACAATTTGTTGACAGTAGGTAATATATAAGCCTGACCGATAATAGGGGACACGCGACCGACTTCAATGGGACACGCAACCGAAACATTGGGACGCATGCAACCTGTCTTAAAATTCGATTGGATAATATTCTAAAATCAACCAATGAAATGTATGTCACAACTGAAACCAGTTTACCGAATGAGAATAACTTGTTTTGATCAATGGCAAAAGAGCTTCGGCGTTGCTCTTGATTTCAGTGACCGATGAATGGGGGCCTCTACTCTATAATATATGATATATTTCCATGGGGCACTGAAATATTTGTTCTTATTTGATCTTTTCAACATCTTCTAACTGGTATAATATGAATTGTTTCATGGGCAGAATCTACTCTATTTGATAATTAATTATTTAGTCTAATTTGAACATTGAATAAAGTTTTTGATATTTCTTTTCAGATATTCGACTTGTGCCAGGGATTGAATCTGAGATCGGACGGCAAGTTCATAAGTTTAGAAATCTCCTGAATAAAATCCCCATAGAATATGTGACGTACGGCATTTTCTGCAACAATGAGCTGGCATCATCTGTTGAGAATTTGCCTCCACAACTAAGGAATGCAAGAAAATGTAATTATTTACTGTTGTTTGTCTTATGGCTAGAGGTATATTGTGTCAATTCTACTTACGGTACTAATATACCGCCTTGTATGGGCGAGTGATTCCGCCTGCCATGTAAAACAATTTACATTATACATAGATGGAGATATGGAAGTAAATTAAGAAATTGTAAAACATATTGTAAGTATTATTTGTCGAAGAGAGATATAAAATAAGCTTAATAGCTTGATTACCAATCCTCAAACTGTTGAATAAAAATATGTTTAAACCAAGTATGGATGCGGCTTGCCGCTTGATTCAATGACAGCACAAAGCACTATAGTATGTTTGCCAAATATGGTACTGTTATAATTTAATTATATATTTTACATAAAATTGTCTAGAATGTGGATACATCTGTCTATAGTGCCTGGCCATACCTGTATCTACATCATTCTATTTATTTTAGGCAATGCGGCTAAACATTCATATTATCGTGTGCACTATAATATATGATGTTGAAATCAGTGGTTTTCATTGTGCATGAGGAAGAACACTTTTTGGCATGTTTCTGATTGCAGTTATCGAAGAACAACTTGTGAAAGGTATTGCCGAGATGGCAAAGTTGGCGGTGGATCATCTCGACCTGCGAGAGGCGTACATGAAGAAAAGCCAGTATTATTCGGACAAACTCAAGTTTGTGATGGACAAGTCCAAGGTTGAATCCATACTCAATGACCTGGAGAAGACGGTTGACACTCTAGAGGAACAACTGAAGAAAATGAAAATTGGTACGAGAATAAGGGCAAGGTTTAATGGTTGGATCATTCTATCAGATTAAAGGCTTATGTACTATGTATCACAGATTAGTTGACGTGTAGGACAGAATTTGAGGTAAAAATGCAAAGTATAGCCGATTTTGTAGCTTCAGCTATCTTTTCACCGCTGTGGGATAAGTAAAATTCCATTGCAGTTTACAGTTCCAGTATAACCCGATTTTTTTTTATAAATAATGTAAAATCTCAATTTCTTATGAGGGGGATAATCATTGACTACGGTCAAAATAACTTTTCAAAACCACTGTATAATTAATAAATATTTATGAATATTAAAATATTGATATCCAGCAGAGACTGGGTACCCGGAAGGATGAGATGAACATGTGAATAATAACCTTGATGCGCCTTGAATGGCAGCTTGGGTTGTATACTCCCCAGGGAGTTGACAAGGATCAGAATAATAAGCGCATTTGAGCAGTTAATCTGGATATTTGCACTATAGATATAAATGTGTATAATAATAATAATAATAATAATTGTATATACAGTAGACCTTGCATATATCGGCCTCGGATAAACTGGATACTCTCCTAGAACGGACTTTGCATATAACGGACAAAAATAGCCGGTCGAAATGAGTATGTTATATGCAAGGTCTACTCTACTGCATTTATAACTCATATTTGGTCAATTGCGGAAATCAAAATCTGTGATACTTTGGTATGCATTTAATCTATAATTTTCTGTTTCTTTGCTTACTCTTGTTCCTGCGTGTTTTAGAACAGTCTGACGAGACCTGGCTTTGCGGACCGACGTATACAGCAGCCGACATCACACTGACCGTGTTCTTGGGCCGACTCTGTCTCATAGGGCTGGACGACAGATACATCGCCAAGGAGAGGCGGCCGAATCTGTGGGCATACTGGTGTCGAAGCCAGCAGCGGGCCAGCACTCAGGAGGTGGTCGTCGAGGCGGCCCGAGCGGCGGTCAAGTACATGGTCCTGCAGAAAGTCAAGGTGGTGCTGCCAGTGATTGGCGGGCTGGCTACGGTCGGCCTAGTGGCAGGACTGGCTGCATTTCTCATCCACAAGTATAAGTAGTGTCCAGATCGGGTGTTGGTATAGGTCACTGCATGACACCATAGGATAACACGTTTAAGAATATGGTTTTGTTCTAGGGAAACTTATGTACCTTTCTCCCTGCAGGACTAGGCAAAGGCACTGCTCTTTAGGGCATCTCTGGTTGCCTCCAGCATGGAGAGGGTTAACCAGGATACGTTTGTCTTGTTAAATATAGACATTCTGTGTTTTATTACTAAAACTATGTATTTTAAAATATTATTCACAGTTTAGGGCCTGTAGAAATATATGATGCCACCACTGGACAAACAGGGCTGCATTCAGGCTGCACTACCATTGCATACTCTACAATATAGTTCTTGGCTGAACGTGTTTGAAGCAGACTTGTAGTAAATTGGTGTGTACTTGTGTATAGTCATGCATTTGGGTTTCCTACAATACTCTATGTGCAATAGAGACTGGCTGGACTGCTACTGAAATGCAGAATGCTGTGTAACATTTTATATGAAAATTTAGGGCAGTCTGAACACAGCCCCGAACCATGTATGATTAACATTCTTCCAGAATTAGAAAAAGTTATTTTTCGACATTTTGCTTAGTTCTCTTTTTGTTTTCTGAAGTTTTTCTGTATCTTCCAGATATTGAGTAAAAGACGAGCGTTATCTTCTGATCATATTTTTTCTCCACAAGGATCAAATCATGTGCATATTAGATGAGCAATCTGAGCTTGTTCCAGAAGTAGGGTCCATCTTCAGAAGAGTAAAAATATGGGGCACAGCTTGCCTCGTCCATTTGTTTGGTGTTGCAAGGGAGACTACTGTAGTTATTATTATTACCATTTTAGGCAGGGGATGTATTACATGTAATATATATACAGGGGAATAATTTCTTGAACGACTGTGTTACCAAGTTATCTATAGGAATTGTACACTGCAATATAGTTTGTCGCAAATAGGTGAAAGATTCCTGCAGCGACGTTAAACTCCATATTCACTCATTCACTGCAATATACGGTAGTTACTTGATTTTTCTATCGATTGATCTGTAAATAGCCAGTAAGAAACACTCCAATGCAAATTCAAGTTTCGTTTCTAGTAGGTAAATAATATAATATAGCATGTTTTCAGTACATGCGTGTCTAAAATGTGATAATGCTTGCAGATGTTATTCATCCTGAGGATATGTGACAAGTTTTCGTAGGGATTATGTAGTTTAGTAGTATCTTTATGAACTTTAGTAGTATCAGATTTCAGCATTTATTATGATTATACAATGACTTCCAGTATACAGAATTTATTTTCTAAACATGTTCATACCAACAGCTGATTATTTTGGGTTTAGATCTGTTATAGATTCTGCAAGTGATGAAGTGATTTGTAACAATTACTTCGTACTTGTACATTGTACTGCCTGATTATTTACAAGTCATAGGTTTGAATCTCTTACAATATGATTTGAGTTTACAGTATCATTTATTATACATGTTTTTAGTATCATTTCATGTGTTGGTCTATTGCATGCGTTAGTTTGATTAATGCAAGTTACAGCATTTTATTTATGTTGAAAAGTACAGAATACTCACCCGAAGTTGAAAGCAGTATTTGTGATATGTGTGTGTGTATATGTGCGCGCGTGTGTACATTTGTTTGTCAGAGTATGCCTTGAACCAATGCATTGTTTTCAAATGTATCCACCCTTAGTCTTCTTTCACATTACTCAGCTGCAGTAGTAGTTGGAACAATACAATGGCTGTTTTTAAATACATATCCTATTCTGCAACGACTATGGACCGACTACATAGGACTGACTACATGACTACATAGGACTGACTACATGACCAACACAAATGCCAATGTTGAGTGATAGGATCATAATGAAGCTGTAGATATATAATTCTTTATTTTTTTTCATTGGTGGATGACAGAAATATCTAGTAAGTTTCATCAGACATTGCTTGAACTGTACCAGAAGTTAACAATTCTGGATTGAGTGCCTATTGATGAGAACGCAGTTTTTTCTTCTTTCTGAATCATGGTTAGTTGTAATACATGTATTGGAATAGGGTAACCTTGCAATTTTCAGTTTTAATATTATTTAGTAAGTTATTGATGTAATTTCCAACATTCCCCACATATATGATTCCTTGTACTACAGGTAATAGTTCACCGAGCTACAAAGTGAAGGGTTGAGTCTGAACATAGTCGAGCAGGCAGTGGAATTGTCTTGACAGTGGAATAGAGGCATGTGTGATTTGTCATGTTCTAGAAGTTATCTTCTGACTGTTTGTTTTGATGTCTTCTCGTCTAGGAAGACTGTCTCTATACGTTACAGATATCGAGTGAAAGAATGGCATTATCTTGCAGAAGAATTGTCCATATTGTGTATAGCTCAGGGTCACCCCGTTCCACAGAACGATTATAGTGCTATGAAACTCAATACGCTGATATAGTTAAGATTATCATAGTGCTATAGATCATTCTGGGGATCCGAATGAGGAAGCCTGGTAAACATGCACAGAAGGTTGAGATGCAATGGCTGCATATCTTGTTGTGTTCTTATTTTGATATTGCTGAAATGTTGTGAAAAGCTGCATGAAACTTACCAAATTGTGTATGTGCTTAAGAATTGGTGCAATTAATTAGCTATTGTTAAAAAATGTCTACCTATATTGTTGCATTTTTTAGTCTTGATGCTTTTACATGAGCCTTAAAAATGATGCCTTTTGTCGTTTATCAATGTATTTATTTATACAATTTTGCAACATTTGCAATTTGTGTGTATTATGAATTTAATTTGGACTACTTGCAAGATCTTATGTGCTATTATTTCTATCACTGGAATATCCCAGTGTGTGAATTATTAATTGCCATGTGAATGTGAAGTGACATAAGATCAGTTTGTTTTGAGATAAATGAGCACAGGTATATTTGTTGTACGGTTACACGGCTGAGAACAGGTCTTATTGCTACACGTGTAGCTGATTAGCATAATATAGAACTACAGGTACCGCCACTAATCAAATGCGAACATTTCACCAACAATTATTCTAGTTTTAGTAAAAAAAAAATAGAAACCGTCTCGATCTCTGTTGTAATAAAATATATCTTTTAATAATTGTATGCTGGTTGGCTTGTTTGTATATTATGTACACGACAAAGTTGTAAGTGCATTTGATATTTTTGATGCAAGGAGCGAGACTTATAGGTTTAACCCTCTCTCTGCTGGATTAGGCACATGCACTGCTCTTTAGGGCATGTCTGGTTGCCTCCAGTGTGGATAGTTAAATTAGTTTTTTCACCTATGTTGTTTATGAAACTAGGAAACTGTCCTCCTGAGACATGACTGTGGAAACAAATAGAGAACGGCAACACAATTCATTTCTTAAAAATATCAAAGCTGGATTTATTTAGATAAACAAATCGAACAAGTTGGCAAAAATTGCAAGGTTTATGTCTGCTCTGGTACAAAACCACGTTATTTGATATAGGGAAACATTATTAAATAAATATACTAATACCCGGTTAAAACACTTTCAATAATTGGTATTGGCGTGTTCAAATAATCCTATTTAAAAAAATAATTTATAGGGAAACAAGCACATTTTGCAAACAATCAAATCTGTGATATCAACACTTCTGCAAGATGCAAGGTTGTACAAAGAAACAAATTGGTAGAAAAGTGAACACAATATTATAACTATTGACTATAACAATCCAGAACACAAGAAACAAAATCCATTCTATTCATTCAGACAAAACATGGCACATGTACGAGTAATCGATAAATACAATATACAATGACAGAGGCAAGTATAAAATACTAGTACACTGACACTGTAGTACCAATGTAACTCTCTTAACACAGGATTCATTGACATGTATGATGCACTTGGTAACAGTGGACAATAATGTCAATCAAATCTGATGACAAGCACTAATAATAATAAACATAATACAGTAGACGTCGCATAAACCGGCCTGAATCTGAAATTCCGGTCCTGTCTAACGCTATTTGCGGCATATGCGTACAACAGACTTCGGACAGAAATAGCTGGTTCCAATGAGTCCGTTATATGCGAAATCTACTGTACCTATGTTAAATAGGAATACATAGATATTCACACACACAACTTGGAAATAAAATTAAAAACCAATAAACTGGATTAGAACACATAACAAGTCAACAAAGTCAAACCTCAAATATTTTACATGTAATTCACTTACGGTGTTTCTGGTAACATGGATTTTCAAAGCAGCGTAGGTAGGTGCGAAAAACATACAAAGTAGGTAACCCTATTCACGTAATCATTTATTTTATTTTCATCACTAAAAGGCATGAATATTCTTAAAACCAATATATTTATGGTTGTAACATTTTTAACTCTCTCCCGGCTGGATTATGCAGTCAGTGCCAGTATCGGCTCTTTAGGGCATCTCTGGTTGCCTTCAGCATGGAGAGGGTCAATAGGGTCAGTCAGGTTACCGGAAACACAGTATACTGTAATTATTGTGTTAACAGGTAGAGATGCCCTACCTGATCTAATCGGTAAATTTCAAACAAACATTTACACAAGACAGTCTAGTGACTCTAGTTTACACAGGAGTAGAACAAAGAATTGATATGACAGTGTGGCCATGTAGTCTATTGCCCCATGATAAACACGATAAACCGCTAGTACTCATGACTTCTCCGTGAGCCTGCTACAATCTATCTGGGTCCGTATGCACAGACGTAGTTTAGTTAAACCGTAGTTTAAGGATCATACCGACAGTGGTATAACTCGTCGCGTAAACCTAGTTTAGCCTAAACTGTGGTTGAACTACGTTTGTGCATACGGACCCTATAAGATCATATAGAAAGGTAACTTTCGCAAACATTGATGCCCCAGGCTCACAGGAGCCCGTTGCACGACGCTCTTGTAGTGCTACAATAGTTGTAACTGGGCTCCCGCCACAATAGAAAGCGTCGTGCAACGGGCACCAGGGCCATCTTGCCTCGAGATTACGAAACTTTCCCCATACTCTACTCAGTACTCTACTCGAGTACTGAGTAGAGTATGTGAACAGTTTAGTAATCTCGGGGCCAGGGCCCTGGTTACTGACGTTTCCTCAGTACGACGTCATGCTCAAATCAAAGTTTCTTAACAAATCATAAAATACAATCTGAACTGACCATGAAATCTTACTTGGAATCGTTCCCATTACCTCCGGCATCTATATTACGAAACAATAATATTATTTAGTACGATTTCATGCTCAACTCAAGGTTTTCTTCACAAATCATCGTATGAAATTTGAGCGTGAGCATGAAACGTTACTCAAATTCCTTGACATCCGCCTTCTGAATAGTCTGAATCGCTACGTTCCAGGGACACACGCCGTCTACTTCACGATAGAAACTACTTCCGGTGTCATCAAAGTGGCGCAGAAACTGGACCGCGAAACTCTGGCTACCTACGACCAGGTGACGCTGACTGTGACGGACACGGCTTCCCAGACGGCTACGGCAGTGCTGACGTTGACCTTGAACGACCTCAATGACGTCACACCTTCGTGTACACAGTCCGTTTACTTCGTCACCGTCCCAGAGAACTCAGCTGTCGGTGAGAATTGATATTTACGTTGACAATTTTGTAAGTTAGTAACATTTAACGAGCGAGAAAACCAAGTAGAATCCATGCATTGAATTCAGTCAAGGTGGGCAAATTGGTGAATTATCTCCCTTTGTACAGATACGACGGTTGCGGCCCTGTCATGCTCGGACAACGACGTTGGTGCGAAGGGTGTCGTTGTCGTCAGCATTTCCAGCGGAGACGACACCTCGGCGAAATTCAAAGTCACTGGTCAAAACGTACTGACCACAGCCACGGCTTTAGACTACGAAACTAAGGCTTCGTATACGCTGGTCATTACCGCCGTTGACGGGGGGACCACTCCGAATACCGGAACAGCAACGGTCATCGTATCCGTAAGTCTCGAGGCGGTAGTAATGAAATTCTTGTCAGAGACTTCCAAGTGTTGATTCTTCCTAATATGTTATTAACAACAGCAAGAACAACAACAACAACAACAACAACAACAACAACAACAATAAATCGAATATACACTGCCACAAACGTATTTGACAAAGTCTCGGTTAGAAGTAGAAAGAGCGGAGTCATATATAGGCCTACAAGTAAACATTAGAATGAAATGATATCTGAAGTCATGAACAGATTGTCAATATCAGTTATTATCTATCTATTCTTGAAAGTTATCACAGATTTCATGAATTTCAAATAACCGTTATATTTTAAGGTCTCTCCGGTAAACGAAGGCACCCCGGCTTGGGGCGTGTACTCCCCGGTGTTTGTGTCGGGCACGCCGTATCCAATAGCTGAGAACGTTAACGTGGGCACGTCTGTGGTGACGATAGCGGCGACTGACGCCGACACCGGAAGTGATGGGACGCTGACGTACAGCTTACAGACGACAATAGCATGTAAGATAATTGCTCTGAGATAGAATACCATGAGATAATTGACCTGAGATATACTAGCATGTAAGATAATTGCTCTGAGATAGAATACCATGTGAGATGATTGGCGTGAGATACAAGAACGTGAGATGATTGGCGTGAGATATACTAGCATGTGAGATAATTGATCTGCGCTCTCGTGTACGAAATGGCGTTACTCTAAGGCGATCGTAACTCCGCCCTTGACACCATTACCTTAGAGTTATCTTAGAGTTACCTTATTAGAGTTACCTTATTAGAGTTATCTTAGAGTTACCGTATTAGAGTTACGTTATTAGAGTTATCTTAGAGTTACCGTATTAGAGTTACGTTATTAGAGTTATCTTAGAGTTACCTCGTTTAGTACAAGAGAGGCCTGAGATACAATAGCATGTGAGATAACCGACCCAAGATACAATAGCATGTGAGATAACTGACCCAAGATACAATAGCATGTGAGATAACCGACCCAAGATACAATAGCATGTTAGATAACTGACCCAAGATACTTGACCCAAGATACAATAGCATGTGAGATAACTCACCCAAGATACAATAGCATGTGAGATAACTGACCCAAGATACAATAGCATGTGAGTTAACTGACCCAAGATACAATAGCATGTGCACATGAAAGAATAGCTTATGTGGTAATTTATGTGAAGCAATAGGGTACGTAAGTTGACACGAGATAGCCCGAGATTCAATCGATATCCGGTGACATAAACCGGTCAAACACCTAATTGCGCTACACATTGACGACATCCCACTGTGACCTCACATGAAAACGTCACGATTCAGACGTCATTCATAGCAACCGTCGACATTCTTCCTCTCACCGGAAATGACCCTGACGAGATCTGTCCATATAGCAGTAGGCCTATCATTTAACCTATCCGCACTGTACACGCTGTTAGCAACGATAGTCACTACAAGAGTTGTCTGTTCTTAGCTGGCGGCGGCGGCAGTGTTACGGGGATATTCTACGTCGACTCTGTGTCTGGATTAATGTCAACGATGGCCTTATTGGACCGCGAGACGGTCTCCTCGTATGATGTCACAGTGAGGGCAACCGATGGAGGCACAACTCCGAAGTTTATCGACCGGACTTTCACGATCAGCGTTGGAGACTTTAACGACAACGCTCCGGTGTTCACCGGATCTCCGTACTCTAATACTCTAGCGGAGACCGGAACTACATCTGCGGGGACGACAATAATCACGGCGTCAGCGACAGACGCAGACGCAACATCGACCCTGGCCTTTGCCATTGAGAGCGGCGACACGGCGAGATTTGAATTCATTGGCGCTGCTTTGAAATTGAAGACTGCGATAAACTTGGACAGTCCTGCCAACGACCCGAATTATTACATCCTGAGGATTATCGTGAGCGACGGAGGAGCGACAGAACTTACGGGGACGACGTCGGTGACGGTTTCTATTACGGCAGTCAACGACCATGATCCAGTACTGGCCGCTGGCTTCCCGTCGACAGTCACGGTAAATGTCATTGCTTCTCGTGGACAGTCACGGAAAATGTCATTGCTTTTCTTGGACAGTCACGGAAAATGTCATTGCTTTTCTTGGACAGTCACGGTAAATGTCATTGCTTTTCTTGGACAGTCACGGTAAATGTCATTGCTTCTTGTGGACAGTCACTGTGCATGTCATTGCTTTTCTTGGACAGTCACGGTAAATGTCATTGCTTTCCTTGGACAGTCGCGGTAAATGTCATTTTTTTCTTGACAGAAAGCAGAAAACACGGCAGTCGGAACTGTATTTGAAACTGTGGCGGCGTCAGACCTGGATGTGGGCACGGACGGACAAATATCATTTTCGATTACGGGTAAGTCTTAGACGAGGTCGTACTATCTGTGAGAACACAGCATCTCACTCAGTTTGTGAGAACATAGAATCTCACTCAGTTTGTGAGAACATTGAATATCACTCAGTTTGATAGCTGCAGAATTGTAGCTATAAGATCATAGATCATACCGTTTACTATTTTGCTATCTATTCTGGCACTTGAAGTGCTAGAATGTTGTACTTGTCAAATAAAGTAGAATTACCATTTACAACCAATCACTGGCCAGTAAATCAAACATAGCGACACCGGGACGACAAATTCCAACATATTAATGTTTTATAACCTATAACGGTGGTCGGCTGTTGTAGAAATAATGTTCTTCCCTTGACACCTACCCTCACTCAGTTTCCCTTTCTTCTTAGGCGGAAACGCTAACTCAGACTTCACCATCGATCCATCTTCGGGCGTCATCAAGTTACAGAATGTCCTGAACTTTGAGTCTACACCTCAATATCTGCTGCAAATCACGGTCAGTGACGGTGGCGCCACAGTGCGGTCAGTGACGACGACTGTGACGGTTGACGTCACCAACGTGAACGACAACACCCCTGCCTGTCCCTCATACGTCGTATACGTCAGCGTGGCGGAGAGTGAGGCGGTGAACTTCGTGGTAAATAGACCTATTTAAGAAATCTTAACTTTCATTTACAACGGGAACGCTCAATACGTGTCTGTACCCATTAGGAATAAGCTTTACAGTGACTATATATTATTAGCTGTAAAAACACGTACACCCCGGAAATCACGCTGGTAACGAATTTATCCAAAATCGTGATAGTTATACACTATAAACATACCGGATTTGTAGATATTCATGCCAAATTGTCTTTCTAACGTGTCCGTGGAGGGCTTTTGCAATGACGTCACAATCCCCAGGGAGTTGAGAAGGAACACTGAGTGTACAATGATCCATTGACCGGGGATAATAATGTAGCGCTTAGAGCAT
>JAVCKZ010083700.1:0-12415 GCA_034780755.1 Lepetodrilus elevatus
ACACACATACAATCACACACATATTCACACTCACACACACACACACATACACACACACACACACACACTCACACACACACACACACACACACACACATAAACACACACACACACACACACACACACACACACACACACACACACATTCATGCATTCTCGTTTACACTACGCGATGCGACACATTATGATGGTTTAACTTGCTGTGAACTGAATAGCCGTTGAATAGTGTTATAATGTAAACTAGTATATTATCGTAATAATGAAATATTATTCCTAAGGTTCCATCGACATGTTGACATTATTCAGACAGTGTCCCCCTGATACATGTCAACTGAATGTTCATTGCCATTGGAAGAACACAGCGTATCCATGACACTAGTATTTTCATGGTCGGTTTCCATTGCAATATAATAACTACAATTATTTTATTTTATTTTATAAAATTGGATAAGCAACTATTAACATTGTTCCTATACTGTATGATTATGATTATTAAAACATTAAAGAGATATGTACACTTATTCACAGCCAAGTCCGATAGTTACAGCGTTGTCACACCGTGAGAACGTACAGTGACCTTATTGCAATTTTACTAAAAATATGTTATTTTGTTTGTTTCCATTTCAATCTGTGAATATATAAATCACACATCTCACATTCCATGGTCCTTGATGTACTGCTTGCTATGACAGAATATGCTTTGAAGATTGACAAATATATTTAACACACCATGTGGAATATTATACAAATAGTTTTCCGACATGGAGGCATGGGCATGTTGAAGTTCAATTGACATTCCCAAACTGGATACGTTGTAAAACGGTGAACTTTAGACTCAGAAAGACATTCTAGCAGTAACATTCGCTTGCCATAGGCAGTTATTCTTTAATAAGTTAATATTTTAATAATGATGATGATAATAATAATAATAATATTAATAATGAGCTACTAAAATATAGTATTAAAGTGCAAGAGCTTTGTGGAGGTGTTGGAATCGCGTCACTCTATTGTTTGTTGTCACACTCAGGAAGTATTCAGCAATGGCAAACTGGGTCGGACTCTTATTTATATTAAGTCTTGTTAATTTGTTGCTGTACATGGAAATAAAACAGACCCTTTTGTTGCCTTCTTGCAGGAAATACTACAGCTGCAAATTAGCAAAGAACCAGCTGACAAAGAACAGCTGCTGGAGCACTGTCACCGCATAATAAAGTACAGTGTTAAGACCGGTAAGATGTAGCACTGTCACCGCTTAATAAAGTACAGTGTTAAGACCGGTAAGATGTCGTTATGCCTGCGACTCCCTCAGCATTTCCTATGTTAAACATGCTTCTGACATACCCGCTCCGGGATGGCTCAAAGTAATCTGTGTCCACCTGTGTAATAATTCAATAGCATTATATAATTAGCAATCTTTTATATCTGTAATAAGAGGCTAACGACCCATGTATCAATATCATCAGTATCTATTCGACAATTCGACAATTCGACATGTATTTAACCACCGAGCTAACATCTAGTAGATCTAGGGAGCGTTCAATCAGCACAGCACTGAGAAAGCCGCTTAGCTAAACTGGTTCCATGTCCACTGTACATTTCATGCGACTCTTGAGACAGTGGCTAGTTTGGTAAGCCACTTGTAAGCTGCTTGTAAGCCGCTTGCACGCCCCTTTGTCTTTGAACGCACCCCTGGTTTTGTTTTTAATGACAACTAATATACACAGGAAATTGTATTCATTTTTTTATTTTTCGGAACTTTAACTTTTATTTTAATTTCTCTAGCCAGTCATCGTTTCTTCAACCAGCAGTACACAGGCGTTAATCCATACAGCCTGGCTGGGGCGTGGCTCAGTGACGCCCTAAACACTAACGAGTAAGTAACATGACTGGTCCAATGATGACGACCCTTATCATGCTCCTCAAATTGTGTTCATGATCTCCATATAATATACAATTTGAGCTTGAGATCGTTTAGATATGCCAATGAGAAATACATACTATTTTCGAGGGTTTATTTGAAATGCATATTGTTATTTATTTTCAGACATACGTATGAAGTGTGTCCAGTTTTCATTCTGATGGAGAAGTATATAATGCAGAAAATGTGCGATCTCGTGGGCTACGTGAAGGGTGACGGAATCATGTGTCCAGGTAGAAAGACGCCATTCAATATAATCTGCCCTGAATTATAAAAATAGAGATAAATATAGAACTGACCAAATCATGTATATCACATTTGTACATCGTCTTAATAAATGCTAATGCCATGATGGTCTTTTGAAATGTGTCCAAAGGTGGGTCATTTTCAAACATGTTGGCCAATCATCTTTCACGATTCAAGCGTTACCCGGATGTTAAGAAGACCGGGATGATGGGCCTGCCTCAGATGAAACTGTTCACTTCTATTGAGGTATAATATATCTCCTTTGCCAGTTTAGCTATAGATTAACGTCAGATTACAGTACTAAACCAAATCACCTCTCTTCATGACATATCCGGTTGTCGTAAGCTATCAGGGAGCATACTGTTTCATATTAGACCATACTATACCCATTGTTGTTCTTTAGTGTCGCGTTTCATGTAAATACCCCTTTATCTTTTTTTTCTCGATAGGCACATTACTCGCTTTTGAAGTCATCCAGTTTGCTTGGGTTTGGAAGTGATAATTTGGTGTATGTGGACACAGATGAGAGGGGTAAAATGAGAGTGGACGACTTCGAACAAAAGGTCAAGACAACATTAAAAACGGTCAGTAGGTTACAATTCTGCAAACCAAATTTGATACTATCTATCTCCCATACCCCTCCCACCACCATCACTACCACCACCACCACCACCACCACCATCCTCTCAGGATTATGTTACTAACATAGATTATAGTACATCACAAAATAAATGATCTATTCACCATTATTTAAATCTACTTATATTGCACTGATAATGATTATACATTAATTACTAGTATATCATATTTTCTAATAGACTAATTCTTAGAAAACACTTATTTTGACTAATATACATGTCAGTTAAAACTATTGCTGTATTAAAGTGTATCATTTTACCATTGTTTATGCCATGTATTTTCAGGGGCAGGTTCCATTGTTTGTAATGGCAGCATCTGGTACAACTGTTCTTGGAGCATTCGATGACCTTAATGCGATAGCCGACGTTTGTGAAAAGTATGGTGTCTGGATGCACGTTGACGTACGTGATTACATGACGAGTATTTTTTACTTAATAATTCACGTTATTAATTAAGTAGATACTTGTTTTAAACATACATGTGTGGAGTATATGCTTGGAATGTCAAAGATGCACTACGTCTACGACACTATTACCTTCAATTAAAACTTTGTCTTGTTTCTGTTGTATCAGGCTTGTTGGGGTGGCGGTGTCCTACTGTCAGACACACACAGACACCTCGTGTCCGGCATAGGGAGGTGAGACACCAGACACCAGACACAATTGTCCACATAATACATGCTAGTCATCAGGACCGGTATTCATAAAGGGGCCAAGTCAGTTTTTGCTATATATTTGGTCATCAAAAACTGACTTAAGCCCCTTTATGAATACCGGCCCAGGGGCACATTCAAAGACACAAGCGGCTTACAAGCGGCTTACTAAACTAGCCACTGTCTCAAGAGTAGTATGAACCGTACATGGGACAGATAACGAGTTTATCTAATCGGCCTAATCAGCCCTTGTGTCTTTGAACGCACCCCTGGTTTAAGTTTCACAAAATAGTTACTTTTTGCTAAAATATTAATACCTGAAATGCACCCTGATTTAGATACCAATAAAATAAATTGAGTTCATCATGAAATCGTACGAAAAGAAAGTATCGTAACCTCCGGTTTTAGTGTATGGAACTGAACATATCTGGACATGTACACATATCTATCATCGTTAAATTGTTATTTTTAATTATCAATAAATTGTTATTTTTTATTATTAATTGTTTAATTTTTTATTTTTTAAAAAATTGTTTTTGTTTAATTGTTTAATTGTTTTTCTTTTAATTGTTTAATTTGAATTTTTATTATATTTTTTAAAATAAATTGTTATTTTTTATTATCAATTGTTGCTTACAAGCCATGATATAGCAAATACATAGTACAGTATGTCTACAGAGCACAGAGCGTGGCTTGGAACCTTCACAAGATGAGTGGCATCAACCTGCAGTGTTCCGTACTTCTGGTACAGGAGAAGGTATGGACACACGTCGTATCATACAAGTATTTCCTCCACTCACTTACAGGCAGTACCCTCAGAGGTTTACCATACTATTGCGTCCATTACCGTTCATACAGGGACGGGCGAATACATGGTTCTACCTCCTCTGGTTACCATGCAGTAGTATGCCTATCACCCAGTCATATACAGTGTATAGGGTATCGTTTCTCAACGCTCTCATATATATTATGAGCCCACGGATTCTCGTAGTGATCTCTAATACATTGGGATCGTGAATGTACGACAGCGTTATGGTGTCATAGTGGATATGAGAGCTTCGAGAAACGATACCATGGACATACTATATTATAGTGGGGATTGAATTTGAAGGACAAACGCATCAGTTTTGTATATAATTACCGAGTAAAATATATCGAAAAACATCATATTAATTAATGCTGTAATTAAACGTTTACACCGTACGTGGGCAGTACTTATGAAACAAGGGAGGTTCAATAGAGGTGGGTAGAAGGCTGCATACTAAATGTATATGTTTAAATAAATGGCAATCCTCTTAACTGTACCCGCTGGTCGCCAACGGTACTTTCAGACACATACTGGGAAGTCCACATGCATATCTTTGTCCCAATTATATGGAACTCCATCTAGCATTGGTGAGGCACTTTGTCTATATAATTTACTATATCTCACATACAGGGTCTTCTGGAGAACTGCAACAGAACCCATGCAGAATACCTCTTCCAACAAGACAAGAACTATGATATTTCCTACGATATGGGTACGTCTTCCGGGTTTTTTAAATTCATAGGTACACCTTCGGGTCTTCGAGCAATTACAAATAATAATCATAACCTTTTAATTCCTGAACCATTACAGCTTCATGACTATCTCGCAAGTTAGTAACCATCCAGGGTATCGTTTCTCGAAGCTCTCATATCCACTATGAGACCATAGCTCTCTCGTAAGTGCACGATCCTAAGTGCACGATCCTAAGTGCACGATCTTAGAGATCATCGAGAAACGATACCCTGTATGAGTTTTATTTTACCCTGTTCCACAGAACAATCGTAGCGCTACGAAACTCCTAACTCCTTATGAACTCCATGTTAATGTATAGGAGTTACGACTCTCGTAACTTTGGGGTTATTCTGTGGAACGGGCCTCTGCTTGGGCCGAGAAGCTCTGACTGTCATAGTACAGCTTGACGCTGCCTTGGCTGTCAGAGCTTCTCGGCCTAGCCTCTGCTCTGCTGAATGCGACAATCCAATGCACGTACGGGTTGGATGGAGCACTACCGGTGAAGTGAGGCTATGGTTATTGTACTACACTGGCGTACTGTATACAGGCGACAAGACGGTGCAGTGCGGACGCAAGGTGGACGTCATGAAGTTGTGGCTGACGTGGATGGCACTGGGAGACGTCGGCATGGGCAACAACGTCGACAACGCTTTCCAGAACGCTAGGTATTTCTTCTTGAAAATACTTTTTTTTTGAATTTTATTTGTAGTATTTGATATAAAGTGCCATCAGTTATATGAGCAGAGTATTCATTAATAGCAAGTTATAGCATTTCATTATGATTTTCAAAACGTACTGTATTTATTACAGGTATTTTACAGAGAAAATCAAGAACACAGAAGGTTTCAAACTGGTTGCAGTAGAGGTAGGTATTTTCTTTACTAGGTAACAAACCATTACATCTCATGACCTAGCATGGAATCAGTACATGTGGTGTTGCTTTTGTATTTAATGCAAATGTTTTCACTACATAAATATCATGTATGTTTATGTGGCTATACAATTATGAGTGTATCAAGTTTATTATTTCAGTGATTCGATATGCTTTTACAAATTCAACATGAGAATATAGGTATAACAATGGTGTTTCAATGTTTCAGTATGAGTGTGTCAACATTTGTTTCTGGTATATTCCGCCAAGTCTTAGAGATCAAGAAGAAACACCTGAATGGTGGCAGAAAGTTAGCCGGGTACGTTTCGTCCATTTTATTTTTCGTGTTGTTCCTTTCAATGTCACCAATATCCGAATGGCGAGTTTCTTATTGAAGTTGGTAGTTACAAGTTTAATACTAATGGCAATCTCTGTATATTTATCTTCACAGGTGGCGCCTAAGATCAAAGAGAAGATGATGGCTGAAGGATGCATGCTGATTGGCTACACGCCATTGTCCAACAAGGGATTCGTAAACTTCTTCAGGATCATTATTGTCAACCCTCTCCTAGATCATGCCAAACTGGACCAAGTCGTATTTGATATCGATAGACTCGGAAAGGATTTGTAGAACAAATGCATTGTTTTAAATGTACATGTACGCACTAAAGATGGTTAGGTATGGGTATCTTTCAGATGTCGTAAACGATGTGCTGTGGATATGTGAATGTAGAATCAAAATCATCATTAATCATCACGCGAAGGTAGAACAATAAGCTTTATATTGCCAATCCGTATTCATTTAAAAAATAAAATATGCTTCAATCAAATATTCCGAATGTATATACATTAACATCCGGGTGTTTGTTTGAAAATTAATATAATTAATATATGGAGATATGGGGGAAGAGGAGATGGTGAACAACAAAAAAGGAGGGGGGATTGGAGAGATAATGGAGAGATAATGTTTATCATGTTTATATTATATGTGTGTGTGAGTATGCTTAGTTGTACATCTAGATTGATGCCCTAACCTAACGAACGTATCTTCTAAAGGCTCGTTCGGGAACGGGAAATGCATTTAATAAAGTATGATTCATCAATACTCTTGTTTTGTTTTCATTATTAATATATTTCCCTGTACACGCCATGCACGTTTGTGATTGGAATGTCAACTACTATAAAACCCAACGTATTAATCGTAATATAATTGCTACATTAAATATGTTGTATTAAGAACACAGCGTAGTTCTTCATTATTTTCAAGGCGACGTCATGTCGTCTTACCGGAAGTGACCTTCAACTTCGTATTTCTGTACCTTGCTGAATACCTAGGGTATTTTGTGTATGAATTATGATTAATCGACACACTAATCTAGTTTAATCGCTGAATCCATCATAACAACTCATAGCTAGTGTAAATCACTTATGTAATGCATAAATAATTTAATATTAATTTATATTGCTTCGTACCTATTATATTTCTCCGTACCATCCTTAATTCTTCAATAGGCTGCTAGCCAATGATCACAGGTTTACACCTTCCTGGATGACCTACATGTAACGTGCCTCATTCTTCATCCTTCATCTGACGGCAATTCTCTTAGCGAAATAATAAAGCGAAACCATCAACTACTAAATACACCAATCAGTGGAATACGTCATGTGCAGTACAGTACAGTACCAGCCGGTGCTCGCAGGTTTACTGCAACATTCAGAGCTACGGATGTTGCGGGTTTCCTCCTTCCCTTCACTGACAAGTCGTGATATTAATGAAAAATCCATAAATCTACTCTAAAGTCACTATACTTATTTTTTAAAACAGAGGTATTAACACGTTGTGTAGATGGATGCGATATGACATGATAAGTCGTGATATTAGTAAAAGAATCTATAAATCTACTCTAAAGACTATACTTATTTTTTTTTAACAGAGGTATTAACACGTTGTGTAGATGGATGCGATATGACATAACGCCAGTAAAATATTAATAACATAAATAGTTCACGTACTATTCCACAGTCAGTTAACTCTCTTCATGCTGAAGGCAACCGGAGATGCCCTAAATAGCTGTGCATATGCCTAATCCAGCAGGGAGAGGGTTACAGGTGTGTTCTGTCTGTATAGATGTTCTTGCATACGTCGGGGTGTCCAATAAATAGTACTATAGTACCTCATTCAACATACAACACAAGCTGATGCTAGATAGTGTTCGCATTGCCAAGTTTCCAGCTTGATGATATTCTTATAAATCATATACCCATTGTTTCCTTAGAGATCGGCTTGCATTTCTATGTCCAATTAATATTTTTCTGTTATCAAAAGAATAAAAACTCATCTACGGTGTTGATGAAAGATACATTTATCTCGTTAATAAAGTATCTAATACATTACACCACGAATACATCGCTTGCCGCTAATTGAATAATATGTATATGTCAATAGTTGTGATGTATATGTGTCTCAATGTGTATAGTTTTTCATGTTAAAGACTAATTCGTTCTACTACACCTGCGATATGTCTGTCTGTTTATATTTATATATTATGTTACTGTCCATAATGATTAATGATAATATGTATATGTAAAATGAAGTTCTACTTAAGGCAAACCGACCACAATGCAAGTCTTGACAAACAAACGCAGGTATTTTCTTTTTTTTATTTAAAAATAAATCACGAAAAATCATATTTTTATTTTTTATTTCCCACTTCAGCTGAATGCCAAACAAAATTTTGGACGGATTAATTTGACAGAGGTAGTAAAAATAGGCCGCTGTGTTGATATAAAATGCATCCAGCATCGATGTACCCCTGATAGACCATTGCTCCCTTGAACCCTTGATGGCAGTATTGTAGCTTGGATCACAATTGCTTTGTAAAAATCACAGTTCTCCATCCGCCTTTTATCTGACAAGCGGCATTGGAGCTCTCCTTCTCATATTCGCGAAAACTATATAACATATTTGGTCCATGAGTTTAAACAGAATGATAACTGGAAATAGGTTTGAGTTGCTCTTGATGAATGTTGAAATCAATTTGTTGTCTATATCTGTCATGAAATATGAGAAGATATGTGCGGATGAATATAATCTAACGAAGAGCTCAGCTGAAGCAAGCAGGACCTATTTGAATACCAAATTCTTGATCTTCACTGCCAACGTCGAATATTCCTATGTCCATGATTGGCATTCTTTCGACCCGACCTCCCCGGCCGCGGATTTCTATTAGAGTTTGTCCAAGAGAACCATTCTTGTTCTGCAAGAGAACAATGTACAATATAGTCATAGAGTGAAAACATGAATGCTAAGTTTGTCCATGTCGTGCCACAAGAATTAACACTACGTTCATAACCGCGTATAGCGTAACCGTTAATTGTAATAGTACCGCTGTTGTTTGATCAAAGTATAACATACCCTAAGCTACGTATATCCATACTTGGTTACATTAAAGACTTGCATACATTTTATTGTTGATAATACGGGAAACAGAGATCATTTCTTCGGCAGAAATTCTTAGTACCGGTATATTGACAAAATTAAAAATATGTATCAATATATTCAAACAAAACTTTCTAATATCGTCTTCCAGAAAATGTGTGTTCTCATTAAAAAGAAAATACACATATGTTAAAAGATTTGTCATGAGAGACGAACAGTTTTACGTACCTTGCACTTATCCTCTTTCACTCTGAATCTGTATGGTTTCTTTGCAACTGGGCTCATAATCTCTTCATCAAAACTGGCCAGTCTGATCGCCTTCTTGTGGCTCTTGCCCGCTTGATCGTAGATGATAACTGTGTTCTTGCAGCTCATTGCGATGTCTTGTCTGGCGCGAGAGCTGAACTTGTGCAGGTACTTAATTTGAGACTTGTGGATGCCGTAGTTGAACTGAAACAAGAACGATGACACATCAGAGGTAGCAGAAGGTCGTGAACATAGGTTCAGAATGAAGAGATTTCCTTAATGGGAAGTTACATCAGTAGAAATGCGTTGTCTGCATTCTAGAGGATTAAGAAGTTGGCTTAATGGAAAGGTCCGTCGGTAGAAATGAGTTGTGTGAATGGAATGATAGCATTTCTTGTCATGAAGCTACGGGTATGATAACGAATTGTACGAAAAAGAAGAATAGTATTTCTTGACATGAAGCTTCTTGAGATATCTATACATATTGGCAGATCACTCACCTCGGCATTCTCATCGAATGTTTCGGCAAACCAAACATGTGCTTCTGGGTTCTCCTTCCTGGTAAACCATGACTGCCTCTCGTACTGAAACAAACACCCCACGACAGTTAGAGATTGGCAAGTTCATACATGATAAACTTTGCACTGGTATTAAATAGCCAATCAGTTACTATACACACTGTCAGCATACCAATAGGTTAGATTTAACATAGCAAATCGTAATGGTCTAAATGAATTAGTCTGACTATCTGACTTCAAACGACATTGGAGCTCTGGAACTGGAACTGGAAACAAAAATATCTGATCAGTTCCTACAACATACCAACAGGTTAATTTAACATAGCACATACTGGTCTAAATTGAAGTGTTATACTTTGTGATTTGAACACTAACCCCGGTCTGGATTGGGTGTATACAGGTCTCGGATTTCTTGGGGCCGTTGAACAGACACTCTGCCTCGAAAGCATCACTGATGCCTCCACCATTAGGATCGATGAAGTACCAACCTATGGAGAAGAGATAGCATATTGATTACTCCACCTGAGAACTATTATTTTAAAACAGACGGAAATGAACATTTAGAATTATCTAGGTATCTGTACATCTTGAACGAACATAAATAAATACTAATGTGTAGTTCGAGATTTCTGAACGTGTGCTCCTGGTGATTTTTCAAAGTTTGTTGACACTCATCTAACAAATGACTAGCGACCAGAACAGAACACTATGGCCTCGTAGCAGATACTAGAGATTAAATACATAGGTTCAGTGGTAGGATGCTAGCAGTGCCCACCGTCAGCGAGCTCTGGGTCGGCCTTGAACAGGTCATGGCAGGTGCGAGCTGGGGCGTCCTTCATTCCAGTGGGGTTCTTCAGCTTCTTGATCTCCTCTGTCACCTCCTCGATAGAGGCCAGCACAGACTTCTCCTGCAACCACATTGGCACTGGTGTAAGGACACTACATGTAATACAATATGTGTTCGTTCCTGTGGTACTCCCAATCAGGAAACATGATCTGCATTACTTTGGTGCAATTGATACTCAATGATTATGTGCATTCGTGTTCTGTTTTCTGAGCATTATTAGTTTACGAGGTAGGACATATTTTCGGATATATATCTAAGTATTTGAGGAAATATTCCCATAAAAACATATGCAACCTTGCATTATTTAACGATTGGGAATCCTCTTTTTAAATGATATAAAATTATATTCCGATAACTGAATCAGAGATGATCAATAAATGTATATATATTGACTACTGCACATTTTATGGTATATTTTCGAGTGTAAGTCAGACTATAACAACAGTATACAAATTATTCTAGAATGTAATTAATGCTCACATCTTCTGCAGCTCCCTCCTGAAATACAATTTAATAAATCATAATTCATCCTTATACTTGTGTATTATGTTATAATGTCAATTACAAAATCAATACATATCTGTAATACAAATGTTTGATAACTTGTAAATCCATCCATGATTATAATTCGTTATTTAAGAAATGAATGTTTAGTCATTAGCTAATAGGTCACGAAATAAAATTCCACGATGCGTGAAGATAATGAAAATAATGAACTCGACTTTATGGTTCTATGAAGTTAATTACTTCTATGACATTCATGAATAGAAGGGCAGATAATGATACTGTCATTATTGTTCTTTAGCATAGTCATATATTGATACTAGCATCAGAAAACAGGCAAGATGCATTTTACCTTTAATATTAATATCCATTGTATTTCTGCTTATTACAGTATGAGTGTTGTACGTGTAATTATTTAATAGCGAGTAGATATATTGCATAGGTAACCATAATGATTCTTACCGAAGATGGATGATCACCCTGCAACAAAATATCAACACAAAGTTGTAAAGAAGAACATTAAAGAAAGCTCTGACAGAAACAACTCTCAATTTAGCAAAGTATAAATATAAAATAAATGCTGAAATGAATGCAGTTATTAGTTATAATAAAATGTACGTCAATTTTAATGCGATCCGTAAACATATCAACAGCAATAGTAACCCAGTCATTGTCAAATACGTTTCGTAGCAATATTTTCGACTTTTAATGATTTTTGACATTTTTTTTGAAAATACGAAAAGGATTGCCACGAAACGTCTTTGACAACGACTAACGGTAACCGTACTTATGTAAGTTCGTATATGGTATACGTACCATGTATCCTGGTCCCTTATTTCCTCCTCCAGTGGCCCACTGTGTCATAGCACGTCCATACACGCTGTCTCCGGGTGGTCCCTAAAACACGCGCAATCCCATGTGTTAATACTATATAGTCTATAACCGAATACTGTATATTCCGATACCGACTCCGTGGTGTAAAGCTTTGAGCGCCC
>JAVCKZ010083711.1:0-18994 GCA_034780755.1 Lepetodrilus elevatus
TAATAATAATAATAATAATAATAATAATAATTAATAATAATAATAATAATAATAATAATAATAATAATAATAATAATTAATAATTATAATAATAATAATAATAATAAAAACTAATAGTAATAATAGTAATAATAATAATTAAATAATAATAATAATAATAATAATAATTCATGCAGAAATAATATTACAGTATTATCTATAGTTCATCATTCACAAATGACGTTATAACACTAATAACCAATCATACAGACCCATTGTAATAAACTCTACCTTGTAGATTATGTCAATTTCACTTGATGACTAAATGAAATGAAACATGCTGGTAACCTGACACCTGAAATCGACATGCATCCAGAGAAGTATTAAGTGCTGAGATTATTCCAGGCTTTAGATCTATATTGAATGGGAGAGCGACATTAGCGCCAGATTTACATCCCAGACTCGCCATCAATTACTATTAAGTGATTCTTGATGGCAAAATTAAACTATAAAGCGATGACAATTAACTGGTTCCCATTGCTTGTGGACTGATGTTTGTAACCACAAAATAATGCACACTACCGAAGAATTTTAAGGATTCTTAATAAAAATAGGAATTTAGGAAATCCAGTCCAAAAAACCTTTAGATGCATTGGTTGTGGTATCTTTTTTAAATGCCAAAAATGTACAATTATCCTTTTCCATCAGTTTTATAAATAGAGGCAGTCCTTATGTGGTTCATTTGAAAGTCTGCAATGTTAAAGGTATCTATGGCACCACCTGCAAATTACAGATTTGACCACCATTAACATTGGGCCTATGGAGAAGGACCCTCTTATTATTTTCTGAATTTCGAACACTGTTTTCTATACATTATTCAATGCTGGAAATAATTTCATTATCTATTTCACCATTGGTTATGTCATGCATAGACTAATTTATCGTCGACATGGGTAGAACGTTTGGTACCAGGATTACCTCACATTCTTAGAAAGTTTTTACACGAGATAACACATTAACATTCTGCTGATAACACATTAACATTCTGCGTCATCTGCCCTTCCACAATATCTTTCCGAGAGTAACTTGTCAGACAGGAATCCTCGGCGTATTAACTATTAGACAATTGTCCGCGGACTGCCAAAGTGTCTTCACAGGGGAGGTAACTGGATCCTTCGTACCTACATGACTGCTACATGATCATATCAACACAGAAATTAACATTGCCTATGTGACACCAGGAGCCAAGCCGAGATACCCTAGACGCACAGATCCGATCTAGTCGCCGATGACGGACTATACATTTGCGGGCTATATCATTGCTGACAGCGATACACGGCCACACAAAGATTCCCGTAAGACGATATCATTACGACTGATGAACCTCCAGTTCAAATATTGACTAGAAGAACATACAGCTAACTTACGCATTTTTTTACTTTTATAAAAAAAAATCATATTGTAATAATAATAATAATAATAATTGCATTTATATAGGATATCATTCACAATTCCAGTGCTCTGCGTGTATTGTACTACTATTGTTTCAATTAGAGTCCATTTGGAGTCTGATTAACATTAAGTATATTTCAGATTGAATAATTAAATATGAAAATTTGAAAAAGAAGTTCAATTCTACAATGAGTTCAGATGTAATAGTTAGAGAGAATTATGATGAAAAGTGTATTTAATAAATAGATCTTGATATATGCAGCAGCATTTAAATACTCACTAAAAACAAAGTATACAATGTAATAGTTAGAACTATGATGAAAAATGTATTTAATAAATAAATATTTATTAAATACACTTTTCAACCTATTCTACATTGGCATATAGATTTTTAGTAATGAATTCCAAAAATACAAAGATATGGTAAATATTATGAGCCAGATTCAAATGATAACAATCATAGTCTGGTAGAAATTTCAATCTATTAATGTAATTAATATGACTTAACAAAGGATGGCTGGATGAATGTAGGTATCATCATAATAATAATAATAATAATAATAATAATAATAATAATACCAGTAGCCTATCATTGTCTTGTCCTTCAATGAATGTCATAGAAGTTATTATTTTCATAACTCAATGAAATATACTTGCTGATGTCATATCTTTCTCACTTTAAGCTATAATACTGTACATCATTCCGCCCAAATAATTCACATTTGAAATATAATAAACCTTTTCTGTTGTTTTCCATGACTGTCATTATTAGAATTGACATTTTGAGTCATTATCTTTCATAGTGCCACGAATATAGTATGTCGCCACACCAGAATTTCTATGAATGAATGAATTGAGACTGGAAATGTGATCTGTAGTTGAAGTAATCTGCAACATTCACGTTGCCCAGAATGACACTGAAAATTGTATATAAATAATAGAGTTCACTTCTTTTAGCAAAGTAAGTCACTTGAGCTGTAATCAGTTGTAATCTGCGTGCACTGAGTCGGAAGACTAAAGCAAAAGCTCTGTTTCGTCTCAGGGTTAACCTTACAACCTGACATAATATCCAGCAAATCATGTATGAAATTGAGCATACACCCGATCGGCGAAAAATTTCCGCCACTCATCTGACACCGTGGAATCAAGAATCTGAGAAGCAAGTCACCTGACGTAAAATAAACAATAAATCCTCGTCTTGCTTTCTCGGGTGACAAATGAGCCAACACGAGTCATGGGCACCACATCCGAGTATGTGGAGTCAATGTGGTCCAGTGAAGCCCGCCATGACCCACAGGACCGCCAGACTGTGGGAACCATCACATACTGGCAATGTGCAGTCACCATGCACTGGCAATGAGGTCACCATGTATGGCAATGAGAAGTCACCACACTACTGGCAATGAGGTCAAACTGGCAATGTCACACTGGCAATGAGGTCACCATGTATGGCAATGAGAAGTCACCACACTACTAGCAATGAGGTCACCCTATGCACTGGCAGTGAGGTCACCATGTAATGGCAATGAGAAGTCACCACATACTGGCAATGAGGTAACCCTATGCACTGGCAATGAGGTACCCATGTAATGGCAATGAGAAGTCACCACACTACTGGCAATGTCACACTGGCAATTAGGTCACCATGTACTGGCAATGAGGTCACACTGACAACAAGGTCACAACAGACTGGCAATGTGAAGTTAGAACATACTGGCAAAGAAAAGTCATCACAAACTGGCAATATGAAGTCATCACAAACTGGCAATATGAAGACAACACAAACTGGCAATATGAAGTCATCACAAACTGGCAATATGAAGACAACACAGGACTCTCAAGGTGGTGTACCAGTCGATCCAATGTCAACAAATTACAGCAATGTAATAGAGATAGTACAAATTGTGTGATTCATTGGGGATAAGTTGCAGCAAATATGCCAAGTACAGTATACCTAGCGTAACACTCCGAGGAGCCTCTACACACAATAAAGTCGTACACTTGACGTGGCAACTATGCAGTAATACAACCGCCTTCACAGTTATAGGTAACAATGCTATAACAATTACAGGTATAACCATGAAGTTTTCAGGATTGGAGGAGACAGACCAAAGTCCAGATCATAACAGACCAATCCTAATCCATAACGGCCCAATCCCAATCCATGACGGCCCAATCCCAATCCATGACGGCCCAATCCTAATCTGTGACAGTTGTCCTAAGGAGGTTTTTGAAAGAGTTTTTCTCTAACTGTACAATAACTTAGGTCAATGCCCTGCTCATAAAAATTCTTCCTCGTTGAATATTTTACCAGGTAGTTTTTTTTTACTGAGTCACCAGGTATATTTTGAGATGAGATTTTGCTTGTCATTCAGGATAAACATGATTTTAAGGACACAGTGTCATATATATTTGTCAAGTTAAAATGACTTAGCCGGGTGTTATATAAGATGCTCTTATTGGTCTCGGCCAATGGGGTTACTGCTTTGGCTCAGTAGGTAGAGCGTTGGACTCACAATCCAGCAACTGGTTCGATTCCTAGGATTGGCATGATTCTGTTACAATGACTCCCAACCTGGGGTGCCATTATAACAAGTCATGCCGATCCATTGAAACAGAATCAAGTTGATCATGGAATTCAAACCTGTTGCTGGATTTTCAGTTAAATGCTCTACTGATTGAGCCAAAGGTGTAACCCCGCTGGCCAAGACCAGAATAGGAGCTTCTTATATCACACTCAGCAAGCTACACATATATTACGTATGTAGGAAAACAAGCCCATTCTCAAATCTGGTTCATTAAATTAAAAGCTTTTTGTATAAAGAGTGAGTGAATATGGAGTTTAACATCGCTCTGGGAATCTTTCACCCATTTGTGACGACTTTTAGTATAAGAAGGCAGGCAGTCTTATAATAATAATAATAATAATAATAATATGAACATTTATATTGTGTCAAAACCATGCTCGATAGCATGCTCATGGTGCTACATTATTGCCCTGGTCAATGGATGTGTGTATGTGTTCTCAATTCCTTCTCAACTCCCTGGGAGTATACAACCCAAGCACGAGATTATCATCCATCTCATCCTTCTGGGTACCCATTCTCTGCTGGGTGAACAGAAGCATTTTCGAATAAAGCCACTTGCCTAAGATGCCATCACAAATTTTTCAGCCTATGATTCAGTGTGGGACAGGAATTAATCCTAGATACCCTTAGATTCTCAGTCACCCATCCACACATCAGCCGAGCTCAAACATGCTGTAGACTTGCTACTGACCTGCCATCCATGGTTATTGGAGAGAAGTCCATTTTGTGTTTACTCTTGAAGGTGAGTTCTCGTGATGGAATGTCGAACAACGAGAGGGGACCGAATGGACAGCATGTAGCAAACAACGCCAACTGTGGCTCGTCTGAGCGGTTGTTCTGTCCGTGCAGCATTCGTATCCACCCGCTAATTTCTAATGTCTGAAACAAAGATATTACACATATAAATGGACATCACAGCAGCCTACAAATGGAGAGAATTATGTCTTTAATACATTTTTTGAGAACAATATTATTGAATACAGTGATAATTTACTTTAAAACAATGGTCTTTGTCAAATGGCTACAGATGTATATTTAATTAATTTATTTTTTTTCAAAATATTTAAAAAAGATTATTTTTAAGCCATTTGTTAAAAAAATAAAATTGCTCCCAACATCTTTGACAAGGACTGGTGAAACCAATGAAAAATACTTACAATAAACCCTGATGTGTTGTCAAGTAAACAGCGAAACCGGACAGTGAATGAGCGATGTAAATGATGATGATTTTCTGAAAGAAGACATCAGGAGACATCCAACATCAAATTCAATCCAATTAACAAATATTGCTACCAGTACATGTATATCACATATTCTATTTATTTGCATACACAAATGAAATCCCCAAATATATATATAAAATCAAAATTATGTATTACCGTACTATTACATGACAGAAAATTAAGTATCTATTGACAAGTACGATTTAATATTTAAAAATATATAAAAATATAATGTTGAGGAAAAATTGAGTCCTACAGAATTTGGCACTCATAACATGTCTATGAGAATTGTACAGTGGAAATGCTGGGGAAAATATGTATTTGGTTTATATGGCACTATAGGTTGCCTCCAGTAGGGAAAAGGGTTAACATGGTACTAGAGATAGCTACTTGAATGAATCATATCACATCTATGACCTAGTATTGGAACAGTAGATGGCTAGTAGAAATGAGATATTGGACTGAATCGTACCAGCTAGGACCTATTGTAATGGTACACAGCAAGGTAACACTGTAGAAATTATATATTGGACTGAATCGTACCAGGTAGCATGACCTCGTGAAGTGGGATGTTGGCCTTCTCCGGAGGCAGACCAGATGACCAGGACAACTGACGTTTGAATTCTTCTCGGTCCTCGGAGTGTATCAACTCCATCACACTCTGGTGGATGATGTCAGACTACAAAAACAGGAACACCATGTTTCAGAGAAAAACATTTTATAACTCCTTAGCCAAATAATGTTAACTAAGGATGGGTATGGTAGATGCTGAAAACAAAAATTGAAATAAGTATAGAATGATATTTATTATTTAAAGCAAGTGTTTTAGTTTTCTAGTCTCATTTTTTAGCCAAATAATATTTAATAGGCATGGGCAGATGATGTTTGCAATTAAAATATAGAATAATTGTAATAATTGATATTTGGTTAGGCAGAGAAAAAATATTTATTATTTAACATGTTTATAGCGAAGGTTTTAGTTATCAAGGTATATGGACTAGAATTGACTTTTGGTAAGCCATTGGTGCCCAAATGATGGGTAGGGTAGATGCTAAAAAAAATGTTTTAATAATTTCTACCTGGATAAGTAGAGAAAAATATGTGTTATTTTAAAGCAAAAGTTTTAATTTTGGTCCAATATTGGTGCCATTATTGAAGGCATCATGACAAAGTACTTTGTGAACCTCAGATAATGGACTACAGCCTTCCAGAGGAACTAGAGGATACTTTTACATTATGCTCAGTCTCTGTACGACATAAGGATTAAATATCTCTCCATCTTTTGAAAGCAGACAAATCCCACGTAATCTGTACACAAGCCTGGGTGGGTTATCACAATCGCTTCTCTGGCCGTGCAACAGTGTTTCACAGACAACAAAAATCTTTTGTGTGCATCCTCCATTAGATTAATCACATTGTGATACAGTTGGCCACGTACTCTGCAATTATTATGTCACAGTGGTGCATATTCATTACCCCACCTCCCTCCCCCCACCCCCTCCATTCCCTCACCCACACCCACCCAACAAGAAAAAAATTAAAATAAAATAAAATATTTTTAAAATGCAAAAATTCTAAAGGAATTGGGGATAAATATTTCAAGTTCTGTCAGTTAAATAGATTAATATTTGGACATTCGACACCATAGGTTTGAGATAGATCAGTGGTTACAAGCATGTCAACTACCCTCAAGGGGGAGAAGTCATTGTACGCGATCCACCCCGACATCACAGCGTCGGACATCTTGTATAACGCTCGGTCGGTCATTACCGAAAATGAATTACGGGACAGCTAACCAGCAGATGTGGGATAGCCAGAAGCAGTCAATGAGTGCAGTTTTTGTTTGACCGAATGTTTCCGAGGGGAGATTACGACTGTAAAATACAAGTTTGGAATTCTCCAGAGGCTACTTCCCGCCTTGTTTACATGGTTGAGATTTTAAATGAGCATGTTTCAATGTGATTCTTACACTTCCCTAGACACCAATATTTATTTTTTGATGGACATAAATTTTGAATTATAAAAACATATTTGTTCATGTTTATTGGAAAAGTGATAATAATTATGTAAAAAAAATATTTGTTCAAAACCAAATTTGTAGAATACATTCTGTCAAATTGACCAGAACCCATTTAAACTGTTAATTGTGAAATGAAATTACAAGGACATTTTCTATAATATCCATGTAATCATGAAATCAACCAAATGGTACTAACATCATTGTTAATGCTTTGATATTAAAATTGTAAAATCAAATCATTTCTATTAGACATTGATTTCTATGATGTCTAAACATGTTCAAAAAGCAATATTATAATAATGGATATGACCATACTGACTAGCGAAAGCTTACAAGCGTTATTAGTCTAAAATAATAATTTGCTAAAACGGGTGTTCATTCTGCCGGCTACAATGGAGTCGCGAGGAAGTGAATCGACGTGTAGGCTTCTTGCTCAACATGAGAAAGAGGCTTACTATAATCCTGACACTGAATAAGAAATGGATGGCAACAATACGTCTAATTAATTGCTGTTTTGAATTGCCGATCAATATCCACATCTGAAGAGGATAAATCACTCGTCTCGACTTCCATCTTTAACTGCAGACTCACACATCCTTTTCTCTCCTCCAATTGAAGATTCACACTACGTCAAAGGGGGTAATTTAAGGGTTGGGATCCCGAGGGGGAATCTTCCCTCATCCCTTTTGACCCAAAGCAATTTTGGGTCGGTTGCCATTTGCCGATGTCAATTTCGGCTCTTGAAATGTTTACACAACACTTGACAGGAGTCAAATATGCTTTGGAGTCAGTACGGCCCACTATGGAGTCAGTACAGCCCACAAAGACCCTGCCTACTATTTAGCGCGGGCTACAGGCTGATCACCTTGCCATCTGCTTGACTATAAGGACATCATAATTACTATGAAGATATCATAAATCTTACAGAACATCCTACGCAGACTTCGACATCAACAAACATGTATTAAATGGTAAAGGCTGTCATTATGGAACATAAAATTCACTTGTTGAAACAAATTTTACTTAAGCTCTTCTCTCAGTATTTAATTTTAAGAATTAAATTTACGGTCAACAAGTGCAAATCAGAAATAATGTATTTTGTTTTATTTGCAGCTGTACATTAATTGTAATACCTATTTTACTTCATTTAGTTAATATTCTTCTGGGGAGTTATTTCTGTTGGTAATACCATACATTTGTTTATGCATGTTTATTGAGAGTATGGGAATGTAAAACAAATACTAATAGATATGCTGAAATAAGACTATGGTCTATGGAGCGAACATTATTGTTATCCACATTTTTGTATGTAAAATATAGATTCATCTTCTTCCTGCTCTACATAATATTTGGTTAAATACCCAGAATAAAAATAAAACTGTAGTTTTGTAAAGCAAAACCACAAAAGAAAATATAAACATAAATTAAAAGAAAGTCATGAAAAAATACAAAATAAAGATAATTACATAAAAAAAAATTAGAAAGTGTCTTTTGAAGACAGTTTAATAATGAGATATTAATTGTAAATACTTTATGCAGCTGAATGTAAACTACTAATATTTACCTGATGAAAGCCCAAGTATTGCTCTACAGTCCTTGATGCATAAAATACCTCTCCATCACAGGTGACCACAAATAAAAACCCGTAGAGTGCCTGAAACAGAATAATATGGATACAAATTACCACTGACACAAAGTTAAACATGCCAACATACCAATACATCATGCAGTTAAACTACAAGTTAACAATTGAGAAACATGATAATTTTGATAACTTCACCTAGACTTTCCATTTAGAGTAATCAAGAATTTGGATTTATTTATTTATTTAATACAGCAAAATGATAATACAAGAAATCCCAATAACCTAAAATCATCAGTTAATAATAAGGTATACTTTATTACAATACATCTTAATAAATACCATGACTAGCAATAGTAGCAATACATTGATGTACCAGATTTAAAACATAAGGCATACTTTATTATAATAAATCTTAATAAATACCATGACTAGCAATAGTAGTATTCTAACGAAAATACTTTTAACGTTATCGCTTAGGCTACTGGGCCGGTATTCATAAAGGGACTTAAGTCAGTTTTTTATGACCAAATATATAGCAAAAACTTACTTATATTAGCCCCTTTATGAATACCGGCCCTGATGACGTTGGTAGTTAATTAACGAAATGTTGTGTCACGATAGTTTAGATGAAGATATTCAATTATATAATGCAATAGTAGCAAAACATAGATGTACAGTGTACTTGGTTTTAAACTAAGAATTGCATGGCATATATTGTAGACTTTCAATGTCAAGCTAACGTCCGAAGGCATGAATAAGTGATGACTCACCGTCTCACCCGGGTTTAAATAACATGGTATTTAGCCTGTACACAGGCATCAAGTGTCTGCGCTAATCCTGGTAAGCAAGCAATAAGGATGGTTGCCTCTTTATTGAGTTGATTACAAATTTATAACTTTATCCACATTGGGAAGATTTCACACTCAGGGTTATAAAGTAGCAATACCTGTCTGAGGAGCTAGTGCAATTTAGTGCATGTCATTTGTGTGCAACTTGGCCTAGTGCATTACTTTGTATACAACTTGGCCTAGTGCATGTCATGTGTGTGCAACTTGGCCTAGTTAATTTAATTTGTTGCCTATCGTAACATACATGTATTTTATTTGTGTAGTTGTTGCCTAGTGCATTTAATTTGTGTACAACTTGGCCTAGTGCATGTCATTTGAGTACAACTTTGCTTATCGTGACATATTTTATTTGTGTACAACTTGGCCTAGTGCATTTTATCTAGTGCATTGTATTTGTGAGCAATTTTACCTAGTGATGTACATGTCCTTACATTATGTACAACTTGGCCTAGTGCATTAATTTGCATACAACTTGATCTGTGAGGCAATCATCTTCTATACATGTACACATTAATAGGTGAACCAGTTGCACTTTCATATAAAGGCTACATTTGTAGTTTTCATTTCCTGTAATACTGTATTGTATGATTGCACTACAATTGTATATATTATGTTAATTTCATTAATAAGCTAGGAGTAATGGCATCTATTAATACATCAATTGAGTACAATAGATTAAATTCTAATATATCTACAAAACTATGCCCACCAATGTTGTATGCTAGTACCGGTAATTAGGTTATCTTTGATGATAGTGACATCAATGAATTTTCAGTTGTACATAATTTCCTTCATGGAGCCATACATACAGTTAGGTACTAAACTAAGAGTCCAAGAATGGTGCCAATGTCTTGAACACTGCAGTGAAAGTACCCTCTACATCCTAACCCTCAACTTCATGGCAAACTCGCTATCAGATTGCCAACAACTACCAACTAAAACAGTCCGCAAGATAATGATATCGTTGATGTCCTTTGGATATCAAATCTGATATGCGCCGTTATCATTACACATGGGTATACAAGTACATTGCCATTAACTGGCATTTCTCACTGGGCTGGAAGTGATTGCAGGAATCGATTACAGAATAAATTGGATGATTGACGGATGATTGACAGCGAAATCGGATTCATTCTAGACAGCAACACATTCTTGTCAAATTGAAATACGTGAAATAAACAAATTAATTTCAAGATTTATAATATGAAATTGAGCGGTCTCTGACCGACTGTAACAATTAAAAGACATATGATACAATATTCAACTCATGGAGAAATTAACAAGAAATAATGTGATAGCAGTATTCAGTAATTACTCCTGATATAAAAATTAACTTTTATCCATTTTTCTGACAGCAGGTGAAATTAATGATCGGGGTGCATCCAGTGTACCTGTCGGATGCATTATTCAGTCGGGCACATCAAAGCAAGTCAATGTGTTTTAAAGCCTTGATTAAGTGTTAATTTGGGACTGTATACCTGCTTTAATCTAAATCTAATTCCCTGCTGATTAAATATTTACATCATAAGGGTCTGCTTCCTTTGTTGTCACTGATTAAAAGATAGTCAGGTGGCCAGGTTTTCACCTATGCAATTAGCGACTCGGAGGAAAGGAAGGACATTATGAGGACTATGTATCCATCTGGTCAATAAAATACTGGTAAATATACATTTTCTGATATATACAGATATCATTATAGGAGTGTAATAACTGTATGGGTCTTAAGGTGTGTGATAATTTATTACAGGTTTTCATATCATGGAGGCTATGAAACATATCAATCATCTAGCATTATCACATTGTTTGTATAACATTATCACATTATTTGTCTAGCATTATCACAAGGTGTGATGGTAGAGTATGTGTTCAGTGGAGTGTGACTATAGAGGACGGAACCGAAGAACTGGCATGTTGGAGATGTTGAACGCTGTGCGTTTTTTTAAGTATCTAAACCCACCTGGGTAAATATGGTTTCAATGGAATCAACCAATAAATTGTGCATTTAAATTTTGTATCGATATGAATTTTAGTTAATGGTTGTTAAAATATATTAACTGCGTATTGTTAATATCTGTACTATTATTATTATTATTATTATTATTATTATTATTATTATTATATAACCCTCTCCCTGCTGGGATCACGACATTCACCGGACTCCAGCATGGAAAGGGTTAATATATTAAATGTGATCTCATTGGTGTCTGTGGGTCTACAGTATGTTTATTAACCCTCTCTATGCTGAAGGCAACCGCAGATGCCCAAATAAGCTATGTCTAATACAGGACGGAGAGGATTACAAGTGCTGGATTGGGCACAGATGCAGTTCTTTAGGGCATCTCTGGTTGCCTCCAGCATGGAGAGGGTTAAAGGTGTTAAAGGATGTATAGACTGACCTGCAGTATGCTCTCGCCCTCCGAGAAGCCCGGCTCGTGGAAGAGGTGAGACCTCCCCATAAGGTGGGACTCGATGCCATACCGATTTGGCACAATAGCTGGAACAGAGAGAAAAAGACATTAAATTTACATGGCCAAGAGTTCAACTGGTGCATACAATGGTGGTTACAATGATGACAATGAAAAAGGCAACAATGATGACGAGTGAGTAATAGTAAGTGTTCAACATCGCTTCAGAAATTTTGCAACCATTTGTGATGACCAATTATGACAACAAAAATGGGAATAAAAATGAGAATATGTCACCCATTTGTGACTACCAATGATGACAACAAAAATAGCAATAAAAAATGGGAATATTTCACCCATTTGTGATGAGCAATGATGACCAAAAAAATGGCAGTAAAAAATGGGAATATTTCACCCATTTGTGACGACCAATGATGACAACAAAATTGGCAATAATAACGACAATGATGACAACAGTGATGATGATAACAATGATGACCACAATGATGACAGCAATGGTGACAGAAATGATGGTGACAATGTCATAAGGAATATGATAGCCTGAGACGGGCAACTACTATTACAATAGAATTGTTTTGTGACATATAAAAAGAAAATCAATCCATTACAGCATTGCTTCTTCATGAAATAAATAGATTAAGAAATATTTGACCACAAATTAATTATAATTGTCATAGTTGAAAGACATAATCTCATTCAAAACATCAATCTATCTATCTATTCAGAACTGTGTTTGCAGAAATTCTGTACGCTGTCCAATTGTTATTCTGTGAATCTGGTTTTTTAAGCGTTTTCTCCCACAGTATTAAGATAGGCAGACAGGGAAAACATGAAGGAAACTATTTGACATGGTTTAACATATACAATAGGAGCAATATATTGGTTCTTTATTAGGGTATGAAGACATGTGAATTGTAACAAAACATTGACTCTGACAATGTAATTAATGCACCGATTTGTGCTAATTTTGTACTTTACAAGATCACATTTATTCACATAGGTTTTGATTAAATATTAACATAACTAATCAGCAAAATAGAAAATAACATGTTCTATAACATTTACTACTATACAAAAAAATCAAATTGTATTCAATTCATAAACTAATTTGCGAAAGAGATATCTGATAGAACATGTTCAGAAAGATATGGTTTAAACTACATGTACAGGATACCTGATAGAACATGTTCAGAAAGAAATGGTTTAAACCACATGTACAGGATATCTGATGGAACATATTCAGAAAGAAATGGTTTAAACCACATGTACAGGATATCTGATGGAACATATTCAGAAAGAGATGGTTGAAACTACATGTGTGATAGAACACGTTCATAACGAGATGGTGCAAATGACATGAACAGGATGTGTGATGAAACCAGATGACATGAACACCCATGTACAACATGCGTACATTTCACTGCTATTGAGAGATGTACGCTATGTACGAACAGTAACCCGAGACGTTAACACAAGTCTGGCAATGTACAACCATCCATCATGACCAGTCATGGATTTGACATGACGACAAAACACGCTCTTAAAGCTGCATCGTAGAAAACAGTTTACAAATCTCAAGCATTGTTTCAGATCTTAACCTAGCGGAATAATCGGTAACTGTACCCGTGTTATGATAGCCGAAATGAACACTGAAATGTACGCGCCTACTGATGACAACCGCTGATAATCATGCTTCTTCTCGCAGGCGTACAAATTGCCCATTTCTCAGTTTCCTAAATTCTGTTCCAATTGTTGCGCAGGAAATAAAGACGGCATTTTTTAACTAGAGTTTCAAATTCTCGGGTTTCGGAAAACAAAACTCTTACTTTAGGGTCGTACATTGCGGGCTTGATGAGTCATAGCGATGAAGTAGGACATGGTAGAGCACTCTCTCACCTTCAGTTTTAGTGAGTTGGCCGAACGGTCGTCGAAAACACTAATATATTGCAAAGATGACCCTAAGGGTCAACCATAGACCAGCTGCTCAAATCTTACACCTGGTTACTTTAAACTCATTCCACTAAACGTTCCATCTTTAAAATGCTTCCAGAAATTAAGGGAAGCAGTCTATATGTATGCTATATAGGAGCATGTATTAAAACCAGACAAAATATCAGAATGGATTATTTTTTCAATGAATACATGATATTCCAAGATTGTCAATGGGGATAAAACCTTCAGTTTGGATGAAATGTTGTCCAGGAAACTTTAGAAGATTCACTTGGATACAATATATCTAAAAAAAATGTAGAAGTTTCAGTTATAAATCTAACTGTAGTAAATGTCTTAATGCTAGAAATAACCAGAAATTCCCTGTAAATAAATAATTACATTGCATTACTTTCTGAATGTTTCTAATCGAGTTCTTCGATTTCCCACAAAGTTGCCACAATATTTTCATTCATAATAGCACTCATTTCAACCAGATGACATGTGAACCATTCAGTTAAGTCATCTCGGCGATCAAACAATGCAATAACTGAACCTCTGCAACTCTCCGCGGAGTTTATGAGTATTTAAACAATTCTTAAGGAAAGACAAAATAACCACTTCAGCAGCACTATTGACAAAATTGATGGCTAATACATATGATCAAGTCACCATGAAGGAAATGTTTTCAATTCGCCGACCGAAACACCGCACAATGTAAACCCAGTTTGCTCCATTCCTTCTAATATTAAACCGTTTCACGAGAATCCTCTCCGAAACCTCTATAATCTTTTCCCCTAAACTTTAAATAATCAGTCGTTACATTTAATCCAGTACCCAAATTACCAATTCAAATTACATACTGGCAAAAAGATTCCTACTCGGAAAATGACATGCCTAGCATGTCACACTGCTAATCATGCGTGATGACTTGTATAAGGCAATATTTTCAAGCTCATCAGGGGCAATTTCCTAGAAAATCCATTTCACAATAGCACTTTGCCCGAGTAGTATCGCTCATTCACGTTTATTTTGTTCCTGAGTGATGTTGTCCTGTCTATTTGGACGGTCATTCAAGCTCAAGAAATTTATGACATAAAAAAAAAATTCAGTATTCGGCATTAAACGTAAGCCTCTTTTCTAAAAGAGTTCCTGTAGATGGGGATTTTGTGGATAGAAGGGAATCTCTGAGATGTGGTGCAATATCTGTGATTCTATTAGTAAAACAGATTTATGAAATACATTGTGCTTTGATTCTAATTAAGCTTATAATACAGCTTGTTTTACTTGAATTCTAGTTATCAAGTTGTGTAGGGAATATAATACATTTACTGGGAATAGAACATACCGGTATGGTGTTTTGATATTAAATTTGAAAAGTTGTACAGCTGTTCTTTAGGGCATATCTGGTTGTCTCCAGTATGGAGAGGGTTAATTACATTTTATTTATTAACTATCATAGAGTATATTATATTATAAAAGACTGTGCTTTGATATTCAAAGTAAGTATATGCTACATCTATTTTATGTAAATTCTATTTACCTACAACATTTATAGAACATATATTGTCCTTTAAAATTGAATATACTAGTATTATACAATTTGTTTAATTCAATAATATTTTAGAAACTATACTATAGTATATAAAACATAATGTAACAATTTTTTTCAGTAAAAAAAATATTATTTATGTGTCTGATTGTGAAGAGGACAAATGACATTATTCATATTTCTAAACACGGACATGATCACACATTTGTTTTATGACCGTCTAGAGGTATAATTATATCTATCAGTCATTGACTAAAGCGATGCTAATCAAGATTTTATTCCAAAATCAGCTTTAATGCTTCCCCGTTCATCGTCGGTGAAATGTACGAGGCGATTGGGTTTCAGTTAATTAATAAGCGTGTGGTGTAGTTTTCCCTGCTCAATGATTGAATTTGCAACACAATCCTTGTCTCGCGTCCCGAATAACAAAATACTGTAATTTACTCAAAATTCCCGTTCAAACAAGATGATTTGGCCGTGTGCCACAAGACATTGTTTAATTAATGCATTTGTCTTGCCTTGTCTGAAATTAACGCTGATGGATAACACCTTGTCTATGGCGACTTCCAGTTACATGTATCTCTGTGCTGCAGTCTGATCGCAATGTACAAGATGTTGAGGCAGGCAGCCCGATAAACCACATTATTGTTCACAGCATACTGCTGTTTATGGATAGGCATGCATGTGTGAAAGGAAAGTGATTTCTGGATGGTTTACCAGGCACAAAATGGCATAACAAAAATATGGATAGTACAATTAAACATATGTGATGAGCCAATGTGTGGGGGAAAGGTACCTTAGACTTTAATTTTATTGTAATTTATACATTATTATTGAATACAGATTACATATGAAAAGTAAATTTCAGTAGAATATGAAATAATTTGAGTTATAATTATGCAAAACTACATATAGATTATTAGACATAGCAATTATATTCAATACCTTTTGTAAACATGCAATCATGTACAATAAGAAATATATACATGTATTGTGAAAATCAGTCGAATAACATCAAAGAAATATGTGCTATATAATAACATTATTGCATTCTGTATGCTTGTGAAATAGGCAATATGGATCCTATGTTATTATAAATTTACATCACAATTAATTTTATTGTAAAGTTTGTTTGAAGGTTTACATTGACAACTTGACATGGTTCCTTTAAACATTGGGGCAAGACTCCTCTATATTATAGAAGTATGGTAGAATAAGTAGTGAAAGAGTAGGCAATCTTTACAAAACAACTGCAAACAATTGCATGTAATTACACATAATAATTGCATCTGATAAGTGCAGCCAATGCAATCATAATTCTGCATTATTTGTTGCAATAATATTTTGATTTTGATTTTTGATTATTTTTTTTTGGATTGGGGTTTAAAGTCGCTTTGTACAATAATATTATTATGTATATATTATATGATAGTACATATTTATTTGAGGCGATTATTTTACTGATGTTCTTGTAATATATATTTTATCCACAAAATAATCATTCTTATGAAGACCGTTGTTAGGCAAAAGCATTTTGATGTGAGATTAAACAAGTCTTTCTTCTACTATATAGCACAAAGTGTTTACAATTAAAGTAGGCATCTAACACAATCTTATTACCCTAGAATTAAAGGGTACCTCAAGCACAACGCTGCTATCATAGAAAGGCCTCTAACACAATCTTACTATCACAGAAAGTCTGGCACAAACATTCTTTCACAAAAAGACCAAACCCTAATTTTTACCAATACAAATTCAAAGCCACCCCCACCTATTTTGATTGAAATCTAAAGCTGTTCCGCATTTTACCAAGACCATATAAAGAATTAGTTTTGTTGTCACACATTTACATATTGAATATGAATGCATCAATACAACTACACAGAAAGTAGTGACTCGTTGCTTGGACATGAAACACTAGCCGTCCATAAATGTTGACCTGCTCGTGATTGTCAGGAAGTAGCCTAATGGAGCCTACACCAATTAGAAAGGTAGATGAAAAGCCATTGAAAACAGAAATCTTAATTTCAATCTGACCAAATTGTGCATGGAAACCCAGCTTATTGTTACACCTTGTCCTCTTTTCCCTCATAATCACCGACGACGGCGGGGAAAATGTTGACTCAATCATCATAGAAGTGACGACAAAGAGAATATGGAGATGTTTGGGAGATAACGTTAACGTACATGAAAGTTTCATTTCACTAAAGCCAGGGGCAATTCTGCTTGTTCAGCCATGAATGAATGAAAGAATCGAGAGGGAAAAAATTAAAACTCATTCAGTGGAAGAACACAGAGAAACGGAAAGAGTCCAAAGGGGAAAAAATGCATTTCATTTTGGGAAAAAAATAGTAAATCTATTTGAATGTCTAAATGGAAAAAGGTGAAGGTGATAATTTAGCTGATCCCTTTTTATTGGAAAATGATACTGTTTCTTATCTTGTTCTCAATCCTAATTATTCTCGACATGTACAAAATGGAAACATGTGGAATCTTGGAGAAAGAAATCTGAAAGTTATTTTTGACAGATGAATTTGTACCATTCGTGTCTTTGTGTATGAACTCAGATCATTTCAGATGTTAGGAATTAAAATATATTATAATAAATGAAAATAAATGTATGGCTAAAAATGGACTGGAACTATTGGTTTTGCTTCAAAAAACATAAGTGTACATGTCCATGCATATATGTGCAAATGTCATAATAGGAGATATATAACACAAGTAAGGTTCGGTTTCATAATGTCAAATGGTAAACATTATCTTTGCCAATCCATGTTCTATCAGTTAAAAAATGATCCAACAATTATCATTATTTTGATATAAATATAGTTTATAAAACCAACTTCTTCAATTAACCCTCTCCCTGCTGGATTAGCCACAGGTACTGCTCTTTATGGCATCTTTGGTTGCCTCCAGTATGGACAGAGTTAAAGTAAGCAAGCAGCAGCACACACAAAATATGTTTGCTTTTGATGGATCTATTATTTTCTGATTATGGTCATCTAAGGTGCAAGTACAATAAGCTTATTATATTCAATGTATTTTGACTTCTGATTAAGCATAAGATTTTGTAGGAAAGAACCTGGTGTTTTTTTCTGACTAAAACCAAGATGCCATATAATGTATGGCTTTTGTGACTAAACCTAATGCATGATACAACTGAATTGTCTCTTATAACTAAACCCAAGGTGGTATACAATATAGCATATGGCACCATTCATGAGACTCATGTTATCAATCAAGAGACAATAGTGCTCTCGTACCCATCTTTCTATGATCACTACAAGTGAATACAAGATCTTCATTAAAGGCTTCTATGATCACTACAAGTGAATACAAGATCTTCATTAAAGGCTTCTATGATCACTACAAGTGAATACAAGATCTTC
>JAVCKZ010083712.1:0-12415 GCA_034780755.1 Lepetodrilus elevatus
CGCTCCCTCTCTCTCTCTCTCTCTCTCTCTCTCTCTCTCTCTCTCTCTCTCTCTCTCTCCCACACACTAGATTGTACGGAGATGTAAGGTGGGAAGACATCTCGTGGAGGCTCAATACCTAACGACTCATACAGCTAATAGTGTTAGGAAGAGGTACTTGACTATTGTGACCAGTCCAGTAGAAATATCCACCCATTTCCTAAGGCTTCGCCATTTTCAGCGTAAAAGACCAACTTCAGTTATATTACAGGATCTTTAGCCAACGCACATGCCTTTGAATTCAATAAAAGTACACGTTTATATCATGTTACTTAGAATAGTATTCTTTGTCCAGTCTCAAATAATTAACAGGTGTTCAGGATTTGAGCTGAATGACAAGAACCTTCCCAAATCATAGGCATTCATTTTTATTTTGTTTAAAACGTCGTCGTTGACATCAATTATGTAAGCAACCTACACTCCTTGGTCATTGTTCAGAATCAATTCCATTGACCGTATAGAAAATGTAGGCGTTTAATTGATGCGATATTATTTGGTCTGCATTTTATCATTGTCCGTGTTAATTTCACGTAATATCTCACTACTGGTTGCGTCAGCCAGGATCTCGGAACTATTCCATCGACCAGAGTGCCATGGCTGGTAAACAAGAAACTTTCCATGGCAGACAAGACCGACGGCTATACTATATATGACGGGCAATAGGCAAAATAATATCTAAAATCCCCGACGGTGGAATTGAGCACACTGATATTCCTGCGCCTACCTGACAGCGTCTATGTAGGAGCTATTAGCTAGACTCTCAGAGCAGCCAAAACCGCCGTCGGGGGAAAGCTCTAACAGCTAAATACCAGTATCGACACGGACTTTAATTAAGTCTATACCTAATTAATCATGCCCATTGGCCAGTGGATTTTCGTATCCTCGCTTGAACTTCAGACCTGTTGCACATTTGGAATTTCTGGAAGTAGGGCCTATATATATAAGCAGTGTGGGCAGCATTAGGTACGCGTGGGCCCATACTTTATTGCAATTATCGACCTATGTTATGTGGGCAGCCGATAATATATAACTGTATTGGTTATAATAATTGGTTATAATAACTGTATTGGTACCTTTCGTGGCGGAATTACTGTGGGGTAGTCTTTATTTATTATTTATTATTATTATTTAAAAAGTATTTACATTAATTTCAAGCAAGTTTTACCAGTATGTATTGGTATTGAGGATAGTATATTATTTATCATTCAAGACGTTTCTGTTTATATGGCTATATTGTGCATAGTTATGTCTTTCAGTGGCCAAAGCAGAACTGAGAGAGTTAACCATCCGTTAATTTTCGAGTAATTAAGCACCGCAGTTTACCTCAGTTAATCCTATATATTCTGAAAGCAGTTATAACATATCGTATTACTAAATATCAGTAAAATATATCGACCATTCTTGTGATTGTTATCAAGTGAATGAAATCAAGGAATGGAACACATTAGTTATGCTTGGAAAGAAATCATAATATACTGCGCCGTTATCAAATATTGGAAAAGTTCAATTGATGACCCCAATTTAATGTTGGAAAGAGGGGTTTCAATGAACCAATCGCTCTTTGATTGAGACCATTCAAACTGGTATAGATTGGATAGTGAAATACAAGGACAGCATGCTGATTTTAAGTACTGTTTACCTGCTCTTTCAGTCCTTGCTGTTTGAGAGAAGTAAATGTATGGCTAGCATTAGTAGACACGTGCACGTAGTCATCAGGCTAAGGGTACCTCATAAATGGACCTAAACACATCCACGCCGTGATAATAAGGGCAAGCGGACTAAAGCTTGAAAACTTGATCAGATGAATAATATTATTGATGAATTTGTATGGGTCAATGGCCTACGAAATTCGAGTTCAATTTGTCTTAAGATTACGAAAGAACGTAATAGTTATCACTCGCATAATTTTCTATAAATTATTATTATTAGTTTTGGCTATGAACAATTTAAAACTGTTGTTTCTAGTTTTGAATGAACTAAGATGTGTAATGAAGTAATCTGGAATATTAAGCCTACCACTAACCATAATTAATCAGGCCCCACGATTACCATCAAGCTATACTTTTTAAATGAGGATTCGTGAAGAATATTTTCATTGAGTTGAGCATGAAAGAATTGATTTAATTGAGCATAAAAGTGTCGTAATCTTGGAGCCAGGTCAATGGTCAACAACTTAAATTGAGGCTTACGTCATTTCCGACTATAGTAAAAGCACGGCGTAAGATCAGATTTATGCCGGATGTAAAGTAGGTACCGTAAAGTATGCGACCCTTTCGTGAACACACAGCCTAAATGTACGGATACTACGTAATTGAATTAGTTGACAGTAGCTATATTTACTAGTTTGTATTTATAAGCAACATTTAGATGTAGTAAAATATTACCGGAAATGCCAGTATTTACATTTGGGATGTTCTCAGTCAGTGTATACTATTTTACGAGAGTGCAGTCGGAATATACATCGGATTCAAAGGAAGTTTATTAAGGGAAACGACTGTAACATATTGCGTTTCAAAATACATTATGTACTTTCCCTTTCGGAGGTGGAACAACGATACTACAATATGCGAAGTGATGAATCATGTACTGTGCACTTTTGGCTTCAATTAATATAGTCCAAAGCAGTCATGACATCGAGATCTGTGGTTGTATCTGTTAATAGTGTATCATGGCGGTAGATGGGTTTGTATATGCTGTATTACTTACAATAGTTTATAGCGATGTCAGATATCTACAGATATATTAAACGGACTCCAGTAACCTGGCACTCCACCTGTTGCCCAGTTTGGGACACGCCGTGCAACGTGATGGTCAAAACAGTCGCATCATTAACCAGGCAGAACGGTTCAAGTGTCAGCGTGAATGCTAAACTGATTTAACAGTAACTCTGTAGAATGGACTGATTTAACCTTTACTAATGATGGAATTAACTGAATTAACTGTTAATTGGTAGAATGGACTGGTTTAACGGGTATTGTAATATAATTGACCAATTTGACAGTTACTTGGTAACTTGGCATTTATTAAGGTATTAATGAATGTATAGTGATACCGTTACTCCAGGTTTTCCAAATGTAATACAGACCTACTCTCATCCTCGCACCCCAGGGGTACCTTTAATTACGTTCACACTTCAGTGTGCAGCGAGTCCTGAGCGTAATAAAGTATCCCTGGTGTGAGAGGATGAACTACTCTAAGCTTAAACTACAGCGTATGCCAGCGAATTGGAATATAGTATTTAATTCCATCAACTAGATGCTTAAATCTCCACACACACACACGCACACACGTCCAACGAACTGTAAATGGGTACCACTCGCCGTGTAGAAACTTAATTATCGCAGGAATGAACCCCAATCTAGAGCCTCAATCAGATCAGTACCTCAGCAAACCTATCAGGAAATATACATCCAAATACATAGTAGAGCGTTCAACCCAGTAGGACGCGGGACCAACTAGCTGAGAGGGTAAGTTCATAGCATACCTGCGTATTACTATACAATGTCCACTGCCGCTATACATAGGCGCTGGTGTTTTTAGAAAAATCGGTTTTGAATGTGCAGGTATACTCATTAGGCCATGATGCTATACAAATGTCACGACGATGCGTAACTCGTCCTTTGGTACGACTCATTGTCTGTGGTCTGCCTCCAACATGTCAGTATGTATTGGACATAGTGCCACGTTAGAGTTAAGCTAGTTACGTAGTCATACTACGTATGCTACGATGCACAGTAAACATAGCGTAGAACTGTATGCCACTTTGGAAGTGATGCGAATTAAGCTGATTATATAGTGTTAGAAGTAATAATGTAATGCTGTATATTCTATGTAGTACCAAGTGTAATTTATGAGAAATACAATTCTGTTTTGTTCTGTTCTGTACAGAAAGCATATATATTAATTACTTACAAAATAGGACACTTAATTTAAATACATATGTTATGTTTGTCAACGACGTGATCGATGCCTAAAATATATTTTAAACATTATTATTAATTTTTTTTTCCAACCCGTTTTATTTTCATGAAATCTAGAGCAGTGCACATTCATTCTTACCCATGATTAAATAAATAGATGATGCCATCATCTGAAACGATTGGTGATTTTCCGTATGTCCTATTTTATACGATAATAATGTGTAATTTAAGACCTTTTCGTTTGCGCGAATTGGAAACTGTCATCATACCGCTGACATACGACCTGTACGCACCAGCCGTGATTACTTGCCACTGGTCATACAGTAACACGATAGTATCAGGTGGTTGGTGTAATGTTGTCGACTATAGTTATCAAACGCAATGTTAAACACAACATGGGTAGTGTATGGGTTTTAAAAAATATATATTATCGGTCTGTATTAGAACTTTCTGTCGTTTTCAAGAGATTCAAGAAATGAAAAATAGAAATTTAAGAAATCTATCTACCAGAAAAGTTGTAAAAAAGGTTAACACAATCTGTACAAGAGATAATATCGAAATATTTGTCTAATAAACTAATAGTTGGATGTTCTTTATGTGTAGTTTCAACTATCTTGTAAAAAATGTTAACACAATCTATAAAAGAGAGTGTATCGAAATATGTGTCTAATAAACTAATATTTGTATCGAAATGTGTGTCTATTAAACTAATATTTGGATGTTCTTTATGTGTAGTTTCAACGACCTATTGTATGTATGTATTGTCCACCCGCATTAGGCTTAACACAATTTTATAGAAATATCTGAGAAGCAATTTACCAGAATAACTTCATATTAAGTTTTAAGATCGTATTCAGTGTATACTGTGTATACAGAATTCATTACATTATATTAGCTAATTATCGGTACACATTAATGTCTACACGTACGTCCATCGTTCTTTTGTGTTTGTGTGTGTGATGGACGTAGGGTTATATCAAGCTTTAAAAGTACACGAACAAAGGAATATGATTACCTGTAGTGTATGCTCTTTGACTGTCATACCTGTATATACTGCAGAACAGAGAATGTCACCCAAGTGTCTTGGAATATCAAATATATCAACACGTCTCATGAAAGTTATCAAATCCGAGGTTTTGCCGAGGAGTTAATAACTTTCATTGACGAGTGTTGATATAGTTTATATTGCAAGACATGAGGGTGATATTCTATTTATCACCCATATATCATTTTTAAGTAGAAAAATGACACATTATAGCGATTTTACTATGGAGTCAATGTTTGAGCTGCTGTGCATTTGCACTGTGATATAGCAATGCCATGTCGTCACAGTGGTACAGTAGCGATGACATCACAATGGCAGAGCAATCAAATACACCAATGATTGGTTCAAACATATATCTACGGTTGTAGGGTATCGCTTGTTATTTGTAATTGTTATTGAAAGCGATATCTACTGCGAAGATCTATAACGTAACATCCGTCCACAGTCGCCATGCTATGTTCTATGGAAGACTTAAATATCGTATTGCGTGACGTGTATACCATTAACTAAATTGCTTCAGTGTATATGTCAAGACTAGCGTTTCACGAAAGGATCGTAAATTATTCTTGGCGTAAATGAGAGCGTGAGGCATGGTTTTACAATAGTAGACCATAACGCAAGTCTAGATTTACGCCCGGACTGGCGACGCGACCCTTTCGTGAAATGTAGGCCTTGTGTCCAATTACTGGTAATGGAGAAAGTCTCTGTAAGATGAAGACACACTACAGGTCTACGCGAAGCAGCTTTAGGAGGATACTTAACCATTACCCGGACGTAAACTTGACCATACTGTATGTGTGTGAGCTAATATATCTGTCCGTCGATATTAAATCATGCGTGGTGAGTGCAACATTGCCCTTGCTCGTCCTGACCTGTCTGTTTGGTCACGTACATGGGTGACCGGACGTTGGCACTGACCGTACGTGCGACGTGTGAAGAGGATGATCTCCAACGCTCTTCGTCGTTCTGGTAAAATGGTCTTTGGTCGTTTACCATTCTGCTAAAGAATAGTTTGATTGTTCTGATAGCACCACGGGCGATAGCGTTATAGAGGCTGAGGGTAACTGTAAATACTTATCTAGGCTTAAGTAATAAATCTGAAAGAGATCATGGCTAAAATTCAATTAATGAAGCAATAAGGTCGTGTGCAGTTCCAATAACCGGAACATGATCGATATAACCCCTCTTGTAACCACAAAGGTGGCAATTTCTCCAGCGGCCCCCCTAGTAGCATCAGTGCTTGAGAGGTTCGATTGTAACACTACAGAAATAACACTATGGAGGTTTCAAAATATGACGTCCAACGGAGACGTTATTGTGTTCTTGGCGCCCGGATGTCAGGACATGTCAAACCATCAGTTCCAAGTCTATGTCCTTCTGTCTGAGAGATCTTTTCACGCAGCATCTGTTATCGGTTCAGTAGTAAATGTAATTTCTTAAAAGGTGTCTCCGGTATGTCAAAGAAACTCCCAACAGATACGACTGGAGATATATAGCAACGATACTTTTAACCAAGGTGTATTTCTGTACATACTGGGCATTATTTACGGAAGGTATATTGTCATTAATCTGGTATAATTCTCATGCACAAAGGACAGCCGTGTGTCTATTTTAGCTGTAATAGTTTGGTCTGTTACAACACCTATACATAGACTTACAAGTATTTAATTCGGGAGCGCTAGATTAGCAGTATGAATATCTATCATCATATAGCTCCGTTATCAATACAGCGGCAAACATTCCTGGTGCCAATGAGATCATACACACTAATTGAGCACTAAATGGACCCGTTTGATTTAATCAATCACGTGATTGTCGCCCGACTGCTTGCACGTCCTCCCTATTCGTGCCCAGTGGAGGAACACCACAGCACAATCATGACAATCATTGAATTTCCATGCTTCTTAAAATATGTCCTACTGTCTTTGCATGACTGGATATGTATATGTATATGGTGGGTATTAAGTTTTGACGGGCGTCAAATGAACACACAAACAATACAGTGCGATGGCATGTTGTCATATAGGTAATGTTGACCGTTTTGTTGAACGACATTTCATGTTACCACATACGTGGACATGTATGGGTAGCAATGAACTTTAATGAATGTGACATGTTACCAGAGAGCTCTGATGTGTCTCATCAGAGGTATTCATGAATTAGGTCTGTGACATAACGACAATGGTGTATTATGTTTTTTGTTCTTGAGATATATTTAATGACGATGTCATGTTGTATGACTGTGGATATTTTAAAAACAAAATTTTAAAAACAAAATTATATATATAAAATCATATGTGTACTTCCAAAAACAAAATTATATATATACAATCATATGTGTACTTCCAAAAACATTTTCACCGCCGTATGACAAAATGCCACTGCAACACCACGATAGTTTGAATCGGGTGTAATACTAGTAACCAATGTTCGCATTTATGTTTGCTTAATTATATTCGAGCAAAGGGACATAACTCAAAGTGGTATGACTACATTTTCTAAAAGTTCAAAGTGGTACGACTAGGTTTTCTTAGAATTCCTTCATAGAAGATAAGTAGATGCATCAAACACAATATAATTAGAGGAACGTTCCCTTTATTCATATATTGATAACTATCGAATGTTGGGGAATAATTACATCAGTACATAACTTGTGGGTGGATAAATCAGAGTAGTCTCAGATAACAGATAAGTAGTCTCAGATAACAATTCGGTTGTCCATTATATAGGTCAACCATCTGTGATAGTATGCCTTTAACATACATTCCAATCAGTGGGCGTATATGTACATACTCAACAAAACCGCACTGGTTTTAATTTGGTGGTCTAGAAGGAGAACGTGAACTACATACACCAATATACAGAAATATGCGAAATATTGTTTGCGTTGATATTGGAATATGTAATTAAACCAGCTTGAATCCTGCACGTGTATTCGGTATTGTCAAAATATGATTGGTGTCTTAACGTTATATTGTGGAATGCATTGCATATTGAGATGCGAAAAGTCATGGCGTTCATACATCTCAGCATGGCGTAGTGTACACATGTACCGCCCCTGTTTACGATGTTACAGTATGTGCCAATGATACAACGTAAACAGGTATAATTGTAAAGAATGCAATGTTAAATGTAATGACTTGTCTGAAGAACGACCTTTGCTAATCCACGTATTACAGCGATCGACCCGGAGAGTCTATCAAGTCGTCAGGCAATCATGTCTTTGTGAGATTTTAAGGGTTTCAGACAATAGAAACAATGACGAGTAGGTACACACCTGGTCGTAAATGTGTTACCTGTGTGCTCCGACCATTCATAATGATATTTATTCGTGCGTTGTTGGTTCGTACACGGTAACATGTCCGCTCCAAGAGAGCCTCATAAAGCTGGGATAATTTGGCGCGTGCTGTGACATTTATATCTCAACCAACAAACAAAGTATAAAAAAAAGTCACCCTACCAGTCACCCATGAAATTATCATTAAATCTGAGTGAGGAAAAACCCCCAGGTTTACTGCAGTTTGTATCATTTGAACTGATAAATATAAATATATATTATGGAATTCGAGATAACTAAAAATAACAAGTCTTATACTCCATTATTTCTATTGTAAGAACATAAAACTGTAATTGTACCGTGTTGATTCTGGTCTTCTTGCGCATGTTCATACAATTAATTTGGAATTCCGTTTATTCTGTTAATTAACTCTAATGAAACACGGTCTTGAAAACATCCTATTTGTTGTTCATACTCACAACATTTAGTGGCTAACTATTGAATGTCCCACATGTGGGTGGAGTAATTCGTGTGGCGTTGAACAATATCTCAATATATCGCATGTACAGATGAGGAAATTGAAGATTAAAATGCCAGAATTAACCCGAATATGATAAGGAATGGCAGCCGCAATAAGCACAACGTGAATCAGCCGCAATAAGCACAACGTAAATCAGCAGCAATAAGCACAACGTAAATCAGCCACGACAAGCATACCTGCATGCTCAACTACTCACCATGCAGATTACCACCGGCTTGGTTGATCGATATAAAACCTTCCCTCCTACACCAGATCTATAAAGATAACAACATATAAACAATTCAAATAAATAAAAATGCAACCAAGCTAAATGGGATCGTACTTTGGTGATCGTTTCCCGAAGCTCTAGTATCTACTACGAGGCCATAAGCACTCTCATAATGATAGTTTATGCATGGCGACTGTACTGGACGCTTACGAGAGTGCTATGGTCTCATAGTGGACATGAGAGCTTCGAGAAACGATACCCAATGCAGTCGTCACAATGCGGAAAGTTACGTGTATGTCACAGTGTCTCTCTATTTGCACATTGTTGCCGGAGATACACATAAAAAGCTTAGTAAGTATCGCAGGTCTATTTCAGTCCAGAAAGAGATTACAGATAAAGGTTAATTCCTTGTGCAATTCATTCTACGTGTCTGAGTAGTTCTAAATGGACACCAAATGTATCTGTAAACTCTCGCTCATATATCAAGTTAACCAACTAGATATGGTTATACCATCGATCGATCAATGATGTGCATGTATGACTTATGACTTCGAGAGATGCATTGTATGACTTACAGAGAAAATGTTAAAAGCCAATGGGACATGAGGAACATGTAACGTGTTGCCCAATGTACTTGTGCAGACAGATCAAATGTAATACTTTCATGGAAAAGACGTTCTATCATGACCATGAAATGTGTCAACAAACTGTCATCGTATGCTTTTAAAATATATACTATTGATATTTAATAAATGAATGTTGAGTAATTATTATGCATTGTGTCATGAAACTAATTGGCCACGAAGCCAGTAAATGAGAAACTTTCAACAAGGATGATACCGAATGTAAGAAACATGACTATAGTTCCAATCCATTCAACGTAATCGATTCCAGATCTGTATACGTTCATCTTCGCATTTATTTATACAAACATTTTACCATTCGCTAGACACGATTCACCTAAGTACCGTATGCATCGACATGGTATTTGATATAAAACATTGTATCAAGTGTTTAACTGTGAATAAAGCTTCTGTTCTGTTCTGCTCTGATCCAAGCACGCTGAATATTTCTAACGTTACCAGGTATAGTAGTTAATCCGGATGATATTATCAGTATTTATTTCAAATTTCCCTGAATTCAATACCGTAGATCGATGAGAAAGATTTGTGATGACCAACTAAAAGATAAGAATTGATGATGCATATACCAAGCGAAATGCACTTATTGCTGTTTTAGCGATCTTCGAAATCAGTGATTAAATGCATGTACACTGATTGAACCAATGCATTTGCACAACCCCTTCAGAACAACTATGTGTATTATACTGTCTTCCAAATCAATCATCTTAGAAGACAAATTGTTCATGTGGAATTCGATATCCAATAAATGTCTATATTTTTTATGAGGTCTTCTCACTCGAATGCATCACTTATATAGTGAGCAAACATTGACAATACATATAAGAATGATTAAGCAGTGTCAAATAAACGGATAAATGTATGCGTTTACGATAAAGCACAGAAATAGATTTTACATCGTAGATAGATTTATCCATAAAGTTGTTATTTTAAATTGTCGTGCATCATCTGAAAATGATCCTTGCATGTAAGGCAGTCAATTCAGTTCCTAAATTTAGAATATTTCACGAAATAGTTCTTTTCGCAAGTGTGATACGTCAAGTTGGAAGGGATACGTCAAGTTGGAAAGGATACGTTGGATTTTGTCACAGCAAATCGAAGTTAACAACAAATCAGTTGGAAGCAGATGATCATATTAACATGAAACAATTGGAATACGGTAAACCATTGATATGGCTATCCTGTTGTAAGTTACACGGTTATAGTGAGCAACGACTACAGCGTGCTGCCATGGCCGTCTTTGTGTGCCATGTAACTATAGTTTAGCGATCATGATCGTAACCATTAATAGGTTAATCTGTGTACTTTGATGTCAATATGCTCTCGGGTACATATAGGTTGTCTAGTTGGCGTTTTGTCAGCAATGTCATTACAGATATGTCATCAGACTCATTTGACGTGGGCTTATTAAACTTTGTCCTAGTTGTCTCTGTATTTCTAGCACCAGACGCATGCTGGCTTGAACTATTACCAGTATACTTTGTCTTTGGTGTCACTATATTTCTGTAGGTTGGTTTAATACTACGCAGTAATGTCACCAGACATTATAATGTCCTTAATTTATAGTGGACATTATATCACTGCTCGTGAGTTTAGATTGAAAATAATGAAAAGGTTGTAGGCTACTACTTAGTATACACTATAACAGACAATACAATTACTTCTAGATTTACCGTATTCCCGTGACAAAGATGGGTTCATTTACTGTGTGTAATAATAGCGAACACAGTTACTTTACTGTTTCAAAAGCTTGAAATATTATGAAACTATTAACATTTTAAGTTTCTATTCTCAGTTGTATTATTTATTTTTTAATTGATTTATGGATTGGGGTTTACATCCGCTTTCAATATTGTTTCACTTATAGCGCGGCGTGGCATGTGATAACTCAATCCAATGTGAAACTATTTTCAATGACATCCTCGACTATCACTTCATCTACAGGAGAATGTGGGAATTGAATGTCTTACATTCAGACTACAATTAGTCCATAACGTTATTTCCATGTAATGCAAATAAAATAGACACTTTATACTAAGTCCGTAAATTTAATTTCAGCGGTTGGTTGGTCATCTTCACATCTCGCGGGAACAAAGCAAGATACAGTCGGACTGAATATTAGTTATGACAAGAAACAAAACAGATCCCAGACAAATTACAGGCGCCTACGATCCATAGCCTTGGTGGCGCTTCGCCGCGATTGGTGTGAGCGATAGTACAGCGGCGGTAGGAGCTACATACAGTGTCTTTGACACAGTTCATAAAACTGGCAACATAGTTCACCTATAGACCACCTGTTCTTTGACTTCGGCATTGTTTGCACCAATGAACACCGCAAGAGCCTAGCAAAACGAGGTAAGATTCGTGAAGTCCTATTTCAAGAATATCTATGATCACGAAATGTTGAGGTAATTTTACTATATAGATTAATAGGCATGTAATGTGTTCAAGAATGCATGGTAAAGTGAAAGTACCGGTAACTTATTTTTGTTCCCCTTGAGAACTAGTGATAACGGGTATGTTTTCAGATAGTGATTGACTAATTATAGCACTAGGGTTAATGAACTACATTTACTTATAGGTATATAGTATAGGTATGACTGTTCGACCGAATCACGTCGAGATATATCATACGTACTAATCGGCAATGACAGAATAATGAATAGAGGACACCACCTAATACATAGTATAGCCTGATGAATTTATGAAAACGTTAGCTGATATATAGATAGGCATTCTTTATA
>JAVCKZ010083723.1:0-12414 GCA_034780755.1 Lepetodrilus elevatus
TTAATGACGTCATATCCGTTTAGCACAATAACAGGCTGGTGGAAGATGTACACGGTGAAGATGTCCCCGTAACGTTTCCTCAGTCTTCTGAAGGTCAGACGAAGGTCGGAGTCCATGGACATCAGGTTTCCGATGAGGGGGAGAAGAGTGGGTCCGGGGGGAAGTCCCGGGGGTCGCCGCATAGTCCACACGAGAAGAAGTATGATGGTGCAGAGCAACAACGTCCATATGTTGGCCGTCATTAGTTCCATTGCTCTACTGGCAAACATTGTTAGGAATTGTGAACGTCAGTGTCCTTTCCTTTGAACAATACCGGACGTGCAATCTCCAGTGTTCCCAGCTCTACTGGCTCTTTCTCGCAATATCTAGGTTGTAAACAAATCTTGTGTAACACAGTGAAGGCGTGACCTATAAACCTATATATATATACACAGTTTATCCTGTACAGCAAGGCTGTCACAAGTGAGCAACAAATGCGTAATAAAGTCACTATATAACGTGAACAAATGGACATGCCATTGTCACAGAGGTTTGGTGCTATTATTGTTTATCAAGTTCTTTGTGCTACTAGGTCAAAATGACATTAACAGTTATGAAGTCAAAATGACATTAAGTTGAAACATTGAAAAATGTATGGAAGGGGATCATTGCCAGTATCATTTGCCTTTCAAAACTTAATTTTATATCATCGTAGTAAATATTCTACATATTTCGGAGCTCTACAAGTATATCTATGCACACAAAAACCCAACGATTTAGGCATAGTAATGTAGCCATTTGCCAATATCAGTAATACCGGTATTTCTGCAAATATTGTAAATATCAAATTAATAATACTAACAGACATTATTTATGCTCGAATGAATACATTATCTGACAGAATTATTGTTGTGAAATCATTAATCAAGTAAAACCATTTAAAAGTTGATATCCCTATATTGTTTGAGGACGACCTTTATAAAGCTGTCTATGATTATCCCTAGGTTGTATATAAAAACGTGCTCTTACCTAGATCTTGAGTGGAAAACTGAACTGCGGCCTTTTAAGTTCTAGGTTGTTCAGACCTGGTCGTACGAGCTCGACTAACAAAGTCAAGTGACCAGTCTAACCTTTCATTGACCTCCATGTACATGGTGTATTTAATTATTAAATCATAGATTATTCCATGTGTAGCAATAACACCAGCCCGCGGGCCAAAGGCACTTAAAACCATTGTCAGGCATGCTAACTTCAATTCTAGCGTGCCCTTTTGGCCCTCTGGATTTTCAATAATCCATTCTGGGTTTTTTAAACTGCTAAATATAAACGTAAATCAAAGTTTATAACGCATACATACATAATCACAGTCGCACATACCTAAATTGAAGAATACCTAATATGTTTCTAATTAATTTAAGATTATTAACAAGAAAGGTCCCCTTTTCAAGAATCAGCTTGACGCCACCTTGAATGGTTGGGCAATCATTTTGTTTTATTACAATTTAAAAAAAATCTTTAAAATTAATGTTTGGTGGGAACTCTAGTTACCAGAATAGAGTGCCCTCTTGGCTGTCTGGAAATTTAAACTCATTTCTACCCCTGTACTATTGTACTATTCGTGTTGTTGTAAGTTACCTACTATACTGTACCATGTGTACACGTATACACACACCGGAGAACCAAAAAAGCAAGCCTGAAAGAATATACCGGTATAATAAGCTTAAACAATTGCACTGAATGTACTACTTTAATATGCATCTTATGACGAAGAAAACTCTTTTCTTTTTACTTGATCATGCACCTCCTCCACACACACACACGCACGCACGCACGCACGCACACGCACATACACACACACACACACACACACACACACACACACACACACACACCATAGGGCTATTCAGAAATGTTTTATCATTCTTTGTCAGAATTCAATATATGGAAAGAATTGCGGTACAAATTCATTAGCTGCGGTTTCGTAGCTGTATGTTGACGCATGGAAGTCAATATCGACGTTTAATTAGAAAAATATATACGCAGGCATTATGCAATATTAAAGCAAAATGTTTAGCGAATCGATCCTTTGTATAGTATCCATACCTCTTTTTTTTTGTTTAATCATTATTAATTACATACACTAATTTGTCCAAATGTCCATGACAGCAAATATGAAGAATGTCCATAAAGGTAAATGTTCAGAATGTCCATACTAGGGCAAATGTTCAGAATGTCCATAATGGAAAATATCCGGAATTTCCATATTAGGGCAAAATTCTAGAATGCCCATGACTAACCTCACTTAAGAAATGAATGTTGAGTCATTGGCATTCATTGTGCCATGAAGCTAATGGGTCTCGAGACCAACTTCCATGATGCGCGAAGTGTATTAATATTGTCAGATGAATAATAGTACTATCGTTTGGATTATTATGTGTTTTACTGCATGTGTTATTTTTATTTATTGTCATTAGAAATGGCCAAAATATATGTATGTTTGTATTGTATCATATATCTACAAGTTAGATCGATGACGAACGATAGAACATTTATTGTAATAGAGCTGAAATAAAAACGGGTACCCGGGTACTCGAGTACGGGTCGGGTACATGTACTACTCGAGTAGTACTCGAGAGTGATTTCCCCTTTGTAATGAACAATGGCGGACATATTGATTGTTTTATTTAAATATTAGTTTGCTTTTCGAAAGCGTAGTATAGGTGCTAAATACGACCGAAAAAGTAAGGCCATCGCTTACTAGTATTTGGCCGTCTCAGTTTTAAGAGCATGCCCCTGGATACCACCCCCTAGTTTGCTCATTTGCTTCGCGACTTCCAGGCGAGTACTCGAGTACTCGTCGAGTAATTCAACATGCGTACTGAGTACCAAATGTCCTACCAATTATTGTAATTATTGTAATTATCGACAACTATATTTCAACTACTTCTAACTTTAGGTAAAAGATTGCAGATACATGTATATAGTTTACTCAAATTAATGTACTAATCTAATCAATACATACACTCTTGTTAGTTCTTGTACTATGAAATCCAGATGGACAAGCTATTTAGTAGAAATCATTTTCTTCTTGCTGTAGCAACTGATAATATAATGGTAGACTTTCTGCCAGAACTATTGTTTCTTGTTACTCCTTTGTAATGAATATCGTTCAAATTGTAGAGCACTCAGTGTGCCTACTTTCTGCAAGCTGTTGGATAAACCTTTTGGTGTAAATAATGTAAAACACAATGCCACTACAGAGATAGTCTGGTTTAATGTTCAATATGTTTAATAACAATGGGACTGTTAGTCCGACATCAGATGTAAGTAGACATTGACCACATTGATAGAAATGATGGCTCGACCCTCGAGTCCAAGAGCCACATTAGTATTATTTCATCACCGGTTATGACATCAGATGTAAGTAGATATTGACCACGTTGATAGAAATGATGGCTCGACTCTCGAGTCCAAGAGCCACATTAGTATTATTTCATCACCGGTTATTACCGTTATACATTCACAGAAACATGCACACATATATTACACAGGGCTGGATTAAAACCAGCTAGTTCTGGGATGTCAGCCTCGTATATGGGGAAAATATTGCGTGACATGCATGGTGTCTTCCCATTGAACTGCATGTACTAATAACCTCGGTAAACTCTTTCTACAAGTTACGGTGACATGTTAAATGTTAGGTGTGATACAAGGTGTATGTAATGTATCTGGTTAAATACTACTAGTATTCTTCGTTTCAACGAGCATTTTGATTTTCAGTAGTTTTATGCCGAAGATGGGAATAGGAGAAAGGGGAGCGGGGGCCCCTTGACATTTTCATACTCTGGAATGGCGTTCGTCATATACTATCACAGGGTCTACTTTATGTTACGGTGTGTCTGTGTGCTCACTACAGATATAATGTCATGAACAACGCGCCAATTCCCAAAATAATTCCGGCTCTAACGGAACTTCCGGTGGATGCGCCATATTTGTCATATTGACCATCCTCGTTAAACTTGACTTTGTCGCCATCTTTGTCATCTTTTTCATCTTTACCACCGTTGCCATCATTACCACCGTTGCCATCTTTACCACCGTTGCCATCTTTACCACCGTTGCCATCTTTACCACCGTTGCCACTTTGTTTGCCATCTTTATCACCTTTGCCATTGTGACTACCCTTGCCATCGTTACCACCTTTGCCTGGTGACCCACCGCTGCCATCGTTACCACCCTTGCCATCTTTATCACCCATGCCATTTTTATCACCTTTGCCATCTTTACCACCCATGCCATTTTTACCACCTTTGCCATCTTTACCACCGTTGACATCTTCACCACTTTGACCATCTGTTCTATCTTCACCACTTTGACCATCTGTTCTATCTTCACCACTTTGACCATCACTGTCATTTGTGTCCTTCTTATGCTGGCCGGTGCAGAGAGCATAATTGGTTCTAGTGCCTTCGTTGGCAGCATCGTACAGCACAGGGCTTTGGACGCTACTCCAGAATATTGTCTTTTCGTTGACGATCGTAGCTCTGCGAATACAATGGGTACAAACTAGTTGGTGGTATGGCTTAGACCACAAGACTTTGAATAATTATAATAACATATTATACTATCTATCTATATGTTAGCGGCAATAAGGATGATAACGTTTCGTTAATAATAAGGTAATAAGGTTATCCACAAATGGATTGATTGATATGTTTTGAATTATCAAGATAATTTCACGAAATGTTGCCTTGGCTCTACTCGTCACAGAAGAAGATTTCGAAAAAGCAGTTATGCTTATGATATTTGTATAACAAACAATAATTATCACCATTCCGGGACCATGCAGTAATAAATGATAACGTGCTCTGAACCTTTTCAGTTACCTAGGCATTAACGCTATTGCCTAATTAGTATATATTATATAGATATAAGGTATATATGTTATTATAATTATTCAAAGTTCTGTGCTTAGACAGACTTTAGTGTCATCAAACCAAACTAATGGTTCTGAGTCTCTACATTTCTGCCATGATCAATGTCGTGTAGTTACCTGATTTCGTTAGATTACTACTACATGTATATGTAATCTTAATTTAGTAGAGTGGATGTGGCGAAGCATGACACATTTAATAGATCTGGAATACGTTTTAATTATTGGGCAACTTGTTCTCTTAATACAGTGATTCTGTTGAAGGATACTTTCACTTCATTGGAAATAGAGATGCAATGCCAACTAGGAAAACACACATCAGTCATGTTACAGGGGCGGATACAGCCCCCCTTGGATCCGCCCCTGTGATGAGACAATGAATGAAGACTTACTGGAAGAACACATCCGCTCCGTCAGGATTGTTCCACGTGAATGTCTTGGAGGTCTTATCAGAAGGTGAACTTTGATGGACAGCATTCTGAAAGATGAACATTTAACAATGAACCAGTCATTTGAAGCACTCGTAACTTATTGCATATTTTCTCCTCCAACAGTCATCTTGTTATTATAGCATGCTACGATATATTACGACTAGGTTCTAAACTACAGTGTATAACACGAATGGAAACAGTGTTTCTTCTTTCGACATGAACAAAAGAGTAAATCATTTAATGTTGACGGATTCACAAGAACGTGGATTAGGCCTACTGGTATATTCAATGCCCACTTTAGTAGTGCACCTACCCCTGCAAATTTTCCCGGGCAATTCATGACCTTGACCTCTACGTCACCGTTGAGGTAGAATCTTCCTACTGATGTTTTGTTACTGCAGTCAGCTCTCCTGGCCTGGAGGAAGAAACCCTTGAACGTCTTGTCTGAAGCTGTGATGGTGACTGTGGACAAACATGTTTACATTGTCACATTGGACGCTTTATATATACTAAAAGGAATGTAAATCTAGAACTATCTTTTTCCCTCTGAAATTCAAGCTCGGTGTCTGTTTACATACAATACAGTGCACGGGCGGTCACTAGGGTCTGGATGCTGATGCTGATGCTGATGCTGATGTTGATGCTGATGCTGATGCTGATGCATTCGGTATGGGACTGCTCACATAGGTAGGGGAGGTAATCCCGCGGTGAGCCGATTGGATGCTGATGTTGACGAGGCCACTGAAGAACCTAAACATGCTTCTTCCGAAGGAACCTGATATTAAACATGCTGTAGGTGGTCTAGTATAGATGCTGGACAATGTCTTTGGTAAAAGGCGTGACTCCTGATTGAAAATAGTCATATCCTATTGTTATAGCTGTGAAAATTGTCCGAGCCTATTGTTATAGCTGTGGAAATAGTCCGAGCCTATTGCTGTGAAAATAATCACATTCAAACTCTAGCCTATTGTTATAGCTGTGAAAATAGTCCGAGCCTATTGTTATAGCTGTGAAAATAATCCGAGCCTATTGTTATAGCTGTGGAAATAGCCATATCCTATTGTTATAGCTGTGAAAATAAGTCACATTCAAACTCTAGCTCAGACTCTAGCATCAGTTCATCCCTATCTAAGTAGACGGTATCTCCGCGAACCAGCCTTTTATGAATTCGGGCCATCACACCTTATCCTAACACAAGCAGACAAACATTCACCGCTCTCCAGCTCTATGCTGCGAGACAAATGCGTCCCAGAGAGGGACCAGTCTGCCGAAATCAGCTGTGCTGGAAGGCGACTGTCAAAGCATTTAAACACACACACAATTAGCAATGCACATGCTTTACGTGCTTATTGTGATGGGGACCGTATCAAAATGTTATGTGTCATCACTGGAGGCTGTGTTGTTCAGATGGATAATGATTGGATTGACCTTACTGTTGTGGACACCATCCCTTTGGCAATGGTAGTCAACTATCCTCAAAGCAATTTGATACTGTATACATTTCAATTGTTATAATTATCAACTTTCTCATTTGAACTATTGCTGTAAATACATATAACAAATGTCAATGTTTGGAGTAAATTTTGTCATTGAAATTAAAGATATAGCAATTAGAGAGATTATTTGCATACATTATATAGTCTATTTAAATGTATACCTGTTTGGACTTTGTTAAACTGAAATTTAACAAATTTTCTTCAAATTTCCTTCAGTAAAGTACTTGATTAAATTAATATTCAGGCATTTCACGTGATGCCTGTGACCCCGAGTCATTTCACGTAATGCCTCAAAACATCAGCTATTTCACGTAATGACCGAAAATCATGTCCAAGCATTACACGAAATTCCTGAAATGCTATGGAAAGAAAATATACTTTGGTAAGAATGTTAATTTCTAGATTTACCATTTCAAACAATGACATAATCATGACTAGCACAACTAGTAGGATTAGAAGATGTGAGATTTTATTTGAACTTGATAATAACATATAAAACATATATAATAACAAGTAAATAGCTCCCGGTTAATCATGTTGGTACTTCCAAAAAACTTTGCAACCCCCTGTAGTCTATTGGTAGACAACCTGAATATGATCGTATTGTTATTTGCTTCATTATGTCAATGCAACCCAGTGGTATGACTATAAAATATAATACGCAACGGCAATGTTTGCTTGCAATTCCTTCATGTAGATCAGTTGATGGATCAAAGACAAGATAACTAGCGGAACGTTCCCTTTATTCATAAATAATATAAATATGTTGTTAACTATAGGTGGATAAATCAAGCGTAATTTAGTCTCAGATCGAAATGTCTATCAACTGTGATATTATGCTGTTAACAGTACAGCATGAATGCGTTCAGCAGATCACATGCACACTTCACTTGTTTTCACACATCAGGCCATATAATATTCTACCAATTACTGCAGTAGTGGAACTAGTCGTCACATCAGTCGAACGTTCAAATATTGGGCGCCGAAAATATGGATTTGCAAGTTAGTTGTTGGTTGAAATGTTAGAAACACATCATTTTATGTGGATAATTTGTCTGGTATTCTAACAACGTTCCAGGTTTATAATTGGCATAATAAATAATTACAACTTGATCCATTGATCTGAGCCATCTATCTGTGAAATGCATACGTGTCCAATATATGCGAGATAGGCGTGACCCACTTCCTGCAGATGATGAACTGTTACTTCATGTGTGGTCAGGTATTGTGCTTTCCTTCCTAAAGACTACATCAATCCAAACGCTACCATTGTGGTCTATGGAAAAGTATTTGGTTGTGCAATACCTACACTGTGGCAGCAGCTCGAACAACTTACGTTTCAACAAAAGAAACCATACTTACTTTTCACTTTATTAAAATGTACATGTACCTGTTTTAACAGTGGCCAGTAACCCTCGAATGTCAAAGTTCTAAACGGTATACTTTAAAAAGTAATGTATTCCAATAAATACTACACATTATAATTAGGTTATACGTCTGCCAAAGAATATTGGTGTTGCCAAACATTTTACCGTCAATATATATATCAAGATTCGCACTTGGTACTCGATCACCAACAGGAAATTATTTTTAAATATTTAAACTGTTCCGTGGTAGTTAATACAGAATCATATTTATGGTCATCATTATTATTTTCATTAACACGGTTAGCTATAGGCTGAAAACAATTGACAGCTATTTGAACCTTTTAAACACCTATAATATACTAGTACAACTGATATATCGTTACCTTTGGTGTAGTAGACAGCTCCTGGTAAAGATGAGGAATTCGACGGTGTGACAAAGGAGGTGAAAGTTGAACACTGCTGTCCCGTAAGTCGGAAATACACACAATCCGGATTTCTTTCACAAAAGCGGGAACATTTCATGGCACTCACCACGGCATTAGTGGTGTTAGGGGTCTGTTTTACTTCTCTATTTTTCAAAACGTCATCTTTCTCATATTTGATCGGGATGGACCTACAGACTTCGGGTGATTGTAATGTACCGGTTGTCAACAATCCCCACATAAACAGAGCAGTAATGAGATATATGTATAGTAACATGGTTGGTAGCAGCCTCAGGATAGCAATGCAGCACGTACCAGGTATGGCCCTCAAATACGACAGACGTGCTCGAGACGGTAATCAAAACGGCAAGAATTGATTACTAGTACCAGCATACATCTACATGCATTACACTACTCCAATGCATAATGTACGTATTGCAACGAAACATGTAACTGCGAAATATGTGACTAAATATGTGTCTTTTGTTACATTTTTTTTCGTATATGTACGAAAAGTTGTAACAATATTATTTAGTAGTATCTTTCGTAATAGATTGCAGACAAATGTAACAATGTGTTGTTTGAGTCCATGACGTGTAATTGCCAACGTTAACTTGCAACGTCGCCGGTTCATACAGTTTGCACATCGGATTCTGTTACCCCCCTGAAAAATGGGAGGCAAAACATATTTCTCTTCATAACATTTCACAATTATATGTAGGCTAGAAGTTGCCATGACAGAAGTTTTTGAAAAAATAATAAAATCATACTTTGTGATATATCCTCATGTTTAGGAGCGTGAGAGAAATAGTTTGATGCAAACCCAATAGGAATCTATTCACTAATAAAATCAAATTTGAACACTATATTTTGAAAATACGATTCTGCCAAATATTTCACACGCCAACGTGTGTTTTTGTATTAATAAAAAGTAAGTTATTCATAGTACAACCAGTCTGTAATATCAACAGAATATCCATTATAGTATCAGACTTAGATATTAAATCACATTTTTTAAACTAAAGTTTTCTGTTTAATCAACATACTGTGCACGGCCTAAGTAATGATATACGGGGGATAACTCAAAACGGAGCTTGTATACACCACACAAGAAAGTATGGCACAACTTCGCGCTACGGTTGATTGCAATGGGACAAATTGCTGTTAATTCTTAAGTGAAGAGCCCATGATGCAGCATATTAAACAACCCATACCATCCAGTCGATAGTTAACATGATTACAAAGTTGAGGTACATTTATCTTCTTCGAGCATGTTTGGGCGTTACAAACTCCACTTTGGAATGTTTTCTTTCTAAATAAACCACTGGCACTGGCAGGTCGTGCGGAGACCTTTTTTAAACATGTCGATATAGGACACGATATATATTACTTGCTGTGAGTTAGGTGATTAGATACCAAAATCACTTTACGCACAAAATGGCGGAAACGTCTTTTTGTCGACCAAGCAACTGGGTCTTTTCCAAGTCAATAATTCTGATAAGATTTCAGTTACCGATGCAAGTTCACAAAAGGTGTTATTATTTTATTATGTTATTGGATACTATTTTACAGACACTAATGGTAATGGAATTCAGTCGACAACATGACCAACCTGAATTGGTCCAGAGCTATTTAGTAAAATCATTAACAAGTAGGAACATTGTTCTACGTTACTTTTACGTCAAAAACTCTATTTTCGGATAATTATTTAGTTTCGGCAAAAAACACTCGCATGTAGTGCGGATACCTTTTTTAAACAGTTCTATATAGCACACGATACCTATTACTTGCTGTGAGTGTACCACTGACAAATGGCTGAAATGGGTTTTTTTTCAAAAGCGAAAATGTGTCTTTTCAAGTCAATATGTCTGATACATTTCTGTTCTCCTCTAATTTTTTAATTATGAATACATGATTACTAATTATTTTTCTATTTACTTCTCTTATTGAATATATTTTACTAATATTATTCGTAGTGGAATTCAGTTAACATTATGACCAATTTAACACGGGGGCAGATAGGGTTTGCTAAATTGTGGAATCTTCTGTCATGGCTAGTAAAAGAAAATAGATGAATGACTGTTGATGACGATGCTGACAATGGCGATGACAACGATGCTGCTGCTGATGATGGTGATGATCGTGATGATCGTGATGATGGTGATGATGGTATGACGTCCACATAAATGTCCAAATGACGACGATTGTTACGATGATATAATTACGCATATGATGACGACGATCGACACTTTGCTTATGGCGGGTACTGTCCAACATTGTGAAGATGATGACGAATACTATGTTGGTGACCATGATGGCGTTTTCATGATGAGTCTGGTCTTCTAAGTTGTATGATGGGCTGCGCAAGTTGAAAAACGCCAAATTACCTGAATTAATTTACGTGTTCGTGTATGGTCGCGTTTCCTAGCTTAGTATCGATGTATTATTTCATTAATGATTTCAACAGCCGCGTTAAGCGTTATTTTACTCATTTCACACCTTTTCAGTTTACGACAGGAGGAAACATGTAACAACCGTAGCGCATAATGTTATAGTAAGTCTGCCTGCACCCGTTGACATTGATGAACTACACAGTTATAGCCATGCTATTATGACTTCTGTAAATATTGATAGCGGGGCCCCTTGGGATGGGACTCGACGTACGACGTGGCCACCGTGCTACAATTATGCCATTTATGTATGGTTGTAATGTAAATCAAGTTTCACGGTTCGTCAGGTGTAACTCACGGGTTAGAAGTACTGTTTCAATCTGCTTTATAGTATCCGCTGGAGACTTTGTAATGCCATCTGCGCGAAATGAATTCTACTCATGAATAACTAGGTTATTAACCCTCACGTAACCAGTATCCTAGGAAATGTGTACATAATCCAAGTGTACCTGATTTACCCTATACCCAGTCAATCAGGTAAAAACAAGATATCAGAGTTCAATTTTAAAACATGGTTTATTAACAGTGATTAATAGTACTGGATGTAACTGTCAACTTTAGGACGGAACGTTCTTCTACATGTATTTGTCAAATGTTAATAATATTGGTCATAGCGTTATGTGTTTTTAGAGAACGAAGCCAATATAGATTCCAGCTTATTAAAATTATCATATCTGGAAATATCATAAATGCACAGTTATAAAGAAATATGTCCTAAATGCACAGGGTTATAAAGAAATATGTTCTACATGCACAGGGTTATGAAGAAATATGTCCTAAATGCACAGCGTTATAAAGAAATATGTCCTAAATGCACAGGGTAATAAAGAAATATGTCCTAAATGCACAGGGTTATAAAGAAATATGTCCTAAATGCACAGGGTTATAAAGAAATATGTCATAAATGCACAGGGTTATAAAGAAATATGTCATAAATGCACAGGGTTATAAAGAAGTTCACGTACGCAAGGATCAATATCGTAGCAATTTCGCGATATTCCGCCGGGATCAGAGATATGCGTTCATACCTTCACGTTGTACATCATAATTAGTATTGTATTGTAGAGGTTTTGCTTCCTCTAGTGACTAAATATATATGTTACATGTACTGGCAATCTCTGAAACCAGGCATTTCACTTAATGCCTGAAATATTCAGGCATTTCACGTAATGCCTGCGACCCCAGGTCATTTCACGTAATGCCTAAAATATTCATCTATTTCATGTAATGGCTGAAAATCATGACATTCCAGTACACTATATACACACCGTAGGAACGGTGTACGCCTGGTCATAACTCAATCGCCGGAAGTAACGACTTCTTTCGCTAAGGCGAG